>APFE030455997.1:0-13434 GCA_000404065.3 Pinus taeda | reverse complement strand
GAATGTGAGAGAATCCTAGGGTCATATGAGCTTGCACCCTCCCCTGAGTTTTGTGGGCTCTGTTGTGTTGTAGAGACTGTATCCCCTCCTCTCTGTTTGGTCTGTGGGTCTCTTGTTTGGGATTTTATGGGTGGTGTCTCCATGGAGGTTATTGTCGTTTTTGGCTTTCAAGCTTGGGAAACTAGTCTTAGTGCAATTATGCCTCGACATAGAGTTCGACCTAGTAGAGGCGGTGGTCAATGGGGGCAGGTAGTGCATCGTGCAAAAAATTGCAGTTCGTCAACTGCAAACTCTGTGAGTGTGGAGCGCGAGGGGGAGGTAGCCCAGGACCACGGCCATTGCCCGGGGCAGGTGGATGTGCTGGTAATCTTGAAGTCAATACTTGAGTAGCTAAGAGGAATCCAGGTCAACCTGGATATCCTCAGGGAGCATAGATATGATGATAGAAATGAGTTGGTGGCATACATGAACGACATCCAGTTCAGCCAGAATGAGTTTCTAGATCAGTTGGCTAATATTCGTCAGAGCCAACATTAGACTAATGATCGTCTGCACGAATTGGAGGCCAGAGTCAAGCACATTGATTTCCACATGCATGAGAGATCTGGTCTATTTGCAGTGCCTCCTTTGCACCCTCTTTAGCTACCTCCATGATATGATGCTCACAAGTTGCATGTTATTTTTGTCTCCTTTTGGATTGTAAGGCTATTTAGCCTGTCAGAAATAAAGTCGGAATGGGAACATCTTATGCATACCCTGGCTCTCTTAGCTAACAAATTTGCTTGGAGTGAAGTTGAGGGAGCCATTGAGAAACATTTTGTAATATGTATTTTCATGATAATATAATAGAAGCTCTTTGATCAACAATAAAAAAACATAAAGAAATCAATAGACTAAATAGTAAGCAAACCTCATTATTAAGTAGAATATTTAAAAATTAACAAAGAAGAAATCTCAACTAACAAAAAGGGCTCCATATATCAAGTAAATATTAATAATTAAACTAGCCTAGATTCATCTTAACTCTGGATCTACCAAGCATCGACATGGAACAAATCCTTTTACATTTTGACTTGGTCAAATTACATAAAAATTAAAAAAAAAATGTCAGCCCATGGTTTTTCCATGGTATTCTTAACCCTTGGTATTCTCTAAACTGGGCTTTCACTAAGAATTTGAAACATGATTATTTTTAACATTTATAACATTAGATAAACATTTAAAAATACTATAAAGGTTAAAAGTTTATTACCCCGAGACGTGCTCTCTAACCCAATATGGTAGAAATGTTGTAATGTTTTGTCCTATCATGTTTAACATATTTACTTACATAATAATATAATAATAATAATAATTTTGACAATCCATGGTTTTCCCACAGTATTATTAACCCGTGGTTTTTCCCATGGTATTATTATCTAATGTAGTTTATTTAAACGGGTACATAGATCTTTAAAAAAAATACAATTTTCCAATTTTATCCAATTTACAATCTGTGATTTATATTAGTTTCTTCATTTTTACCTTGTCTATTGCCCGACTAATTTTCATTGGTTGCAAAGAAGAAGAGAGGTCACTAACTAGTGATTTTGGATTCCTACGAATGTAACCGCTCAAGTGGAGGAGTTTGTTGTTGTCTTACTTTAACCATTTTTTTGTTTGATAGTGATGTTGTAGGAAATTGCAAGGTTTTTAACTATTTCAGTACATATCAAGGTATTTTAGCTAAATATGGGTTGTTTTCAACTTTCTTTTGCAGTTATTACTTACTGACATCCGCAACATGTTTAAAAGGAGGGTCACTCATCAAGACATAATAGAAGACTCAAATATGAATCAAACAAGTAGGTTGTCCCTTTCCTCACAAAATAATATGATTGGTTTCTCGTTAAATTTTAATTTATTTATCAAATAAGTGTTAATTAAATTTTGTGTTTGAAAATAACATAAAGAAATCAATAGACTAAATAGTAAGCAAACAACATTATTAAGTAGAATAGTTGAAAATTAACAAAGAAGAAATCTCAACTAACAAAAAGGGCTTCATATATCAAGCATATATTAATAATTATACCAACCTAGATTTATCTTAACTCCGGAACTACCAAAAGCCTAGAGGGATCAAATATCTTTTTACTCTAAACGAGTTTTGCTCCTCAAGAGATTTGATCCCTCTTGATGCTCAGTAGATCTAGAGTTAAGATGGATCTAGGTTGGTTTGCCATGAGAGGTGCTCTCCAACCCATTATGGAAGAGATGTTGTCAGGGTATGTTATGTGATGTGATGTTATGTTATGTAAACATTTTGACTCGCTCAAATTTCATAACAATAAACATAAAATACAATTTAAAAAATATACATATAAATAAACATTTTAACTAGGTAAAAAAAAATGGATGCCTCTCATCATTTGGTAGATCCGAAGTTAAAATGGATCTAGGCTAGTTATAATCAACACTAAAATAAATTTTCATTTACTTTCTCTCCATACACATATGCACGAAGTTGAGATTAAAATAAATTACTCAACATGCATATTTAAAAATATTATTTGAGTCATGTACTAAAATACTTTTAAAAAGTTTATTTAAGTCATGTACTCAAATATTTTTAGAAAGTATAAGAATTATACAGCTTTCTCGTACTCATAATTAAAAATAAAAGTTTTTTTTAAACTCTAAGACTAATATTATAAGTCTTAGGATTAATATTATAAGCCCTAGGATTAATATTACAAACCCCAAGATTAATATTATAAACCCCAAGATTAATATTATAAACTATATGATTAATATTAAACCCAATATTATAACCTCTATTTTTAAATGTCACAATGCGACATTCAATAAATTGCAATGTAATATAACATTGTGATAATGATTGTCACATTAATTGTCATATTGAGATAATGCTTGTCACATGACAATGTTGGATAGATTTATGTACAATTCGAACACCACAATATTAAACTCTAATATTAAATCAAATATTATAAACCCTAACATTATAAAACTCAATATTATAAACCCTAATATTAATATATTAAAGTCTAGGATTACAAACCCTAAGATTAATATTATAAACCCTAGGAATAATATTATAAAGTCTAGGATTATAAACCCTAATATTATAAACCCAACATTAAACCCTAGTATTAAACCCTAATTTTGTATTGTCGCAATGTGAATTTGAATAAATTGCAATGTAATGTAATATTGTGATAATGATTGTGAGGTTGATTGTCACATTAATACAATGTTTGTGACAATGCAACATTGGATAGATCTCTGTACTATTCGAACATCACAATATTAGACCCTAATATTAAACTAAATTTTATAAATCCTAACATGATAAAACCCAATATTATAAACCCTAAGATTAATATATTAAACCCTAATTTTAATATATTAAGCCCCAAGATTATAAACCTTAAGTTTGATATGTTAAATCCTAACATTAATATTATGAACCCTAAGATTAATATATTAATATTATGATACCCTAAACCCCAAGATTAATATATTAAACCCTAGGATTATAAATCCTAATTAAACCCTAGATTTCTCATATTCAATATATGGATCACAAAAGCATGAATTCAGATATCAAGCCCTAGGGTTAATATTATAAACCTTAGGATTCTAAACTCTAAGCTTAATATTATAAAACCTAGCATTATAAATCATAGAAATAATATTATAAACACTAAGACTAATATTATAAACCCTAGGAGTAATGTTGTAAACCCTGTGATTATAAGCCCTAGGATTAATATTATAAAACCTAATATTAATATATCAAATCCTAAGTTGAATATGTTGAACCCTATGATTATAAAACCTAAGATTAATATTAAACCCTAAGACTGTTTTTTTTTTGTAAGTCGAAATTCTATTCATTCTTCAAAAAGATGTACATCGAGAGTAGCAAAAAAAAATAGGTGGTCTCACCCTGACCAGGTTTGTTGAGAACCACATAAAACATATGAAAAAATTACAAAAAGGAAACTAAGGAAATTGTCCAAAACCAAGAAGGCCAAAGGCACCAGAAGACAAATAAAACATAGAAAACACATGTAATCATGCTAGTCATCCGACGTGATAGAGGTTGGGTTGTTTGTGGTTGTCCCAGGAGGAGGTGGAGGTCGAAAAGAGCATTAGACATGGTCGTCGAAATGATCCATCCATGACTCCAACTTCTCCACCTTCTCTGATAGCAAGTTATGTCCTCGCTAGACCACTACAATACGCTCTCGGACATCGCATTGAAAGTAGTGCATTATCCAAGATAGATCCCAGTTCCACATGTTCCTCCCATCGAATCATTTTAGAAGTTTCCAATCGATCCAGCAGGGATTGAATCAAGTCTCTATAGTTTTCCAAGCAACAACGTTGAATGACCCTCGAACCAGGAATTGAAGAGTTTGCATCCCCTCACCCTCCAGAGCCACTACACCGCCAAGCGCCGCCCCTCATCGTTGTTCATGACGATCGACCCCCGCGGCCCTTCTCCAAGCCGCCACGCCCTCGACTACCCCGCACACCAACCACCATCCTCTAGGAGCTTCCTGCCAACTTGTGATGCCAGGGATACCCCGCTTATACCCACAGTATGCATGTACAATGCATAAACACATTTGTCCCAGGAATTTAACTCACAGATGAGTCAAATCTTTAACCATCAATGGTTAATGCCCCATTAATCAATTCCTATGTGGAATCATTTACTAATGCCCAACATAGGCTAACTCTTAGGCAATATCTACTTATCGAGACTTTAATCCTTATACACTTCATTCACATTAATATAGGGACTCATTCCACCCCACTTAAACCTTCATTAACCCTTTATTAACCTTTAAGACACACATATACCAAACCCCACACTTTCCTTTGTTATATCGGACTTAACCACAAAACCTTCTATCGACGCTTGACTCACTATAAACCCTTTATAAGGGAAATAAGCATAAAACATACGATTCATACCTTTTTCCCCTTCAGCACGAGTTTGCACTTTTCCTGATGCACCGTATACCGCCATCACAATCGGCATCCTTCGCAAAACACATTACTCATGAATTCCTATGCTTTCTCCGATATGCGACTACACACAACCTTCCGGATCTCAAATGTATAAAATCCACACCTTAATACTTTATTGGGTCCGCTCCATCGCTCATCGCATTACTTCTCTGCCGATACAACTCCATTTAACATTTGCGATGTGAATTAATCTCCGTCATTAATCTGTCGCCATCAGATCAACGACTGATGTCTTCTCCGAATAAACACAACTTGCCCAATAATTCCTCACCGTAGATATACACTTAGTGGATCAGACAATCTAAAATTATTTCGGGTCGACAACGAGCACAGAGAATACCCGCCCGAAAAGCGGTTTCCTCTCTCTCCTCTACTGCTATGTGTCGCTCGGCTAGTGGAATCGGGTGCTCACCCCAAATTACCACTTACCATCTTTACTCCGCCCGATAATCTGCCTTCAATTATAAATCTGCCTTTCTTCTTAGTTAACGTCCGGACTTGTTCTCACCGATAACCGTAGATATTCAACCATCGACGATTCACCTCTTCATTCATCCCTTTGCCTTGATTTTAATTCATTTCTTCAGTGTTTTTCCCGTGGCTTGGGTTTTTCTTCAGGGTTTTGGTTTTTTTTCTCTTCCACTTCCTTTGAGCTTAACTTCCTCTGTGAATTCTCACTTCGCTACCTCTCCAAAGCTTCACTCTAATCTTCAATTGGATTCAAAGATCCCTTTATGATTCCTCTAAATCATTCTGCTCCTCTACGTGACCTTCAGAACTCTGCCTGCAACCCCTATTACAGAACCTACGAATTCACAACTTATATGTAATTCATTCATTAAATACTCATTCACACAATTACATAGTTAGGAATAAACCTCTGTATATATAAATATGAACAATTTATTACATATTGGAGACTCTCTGTCTCTCAGGTCTGATCTTCAGTATCAGTGGCCTCCTCTCTTACTTTCTGCCCATAGGCTTACAGTTATACCAGAAAGGCTCTTTTTAACTAATTCTAGTTCCAATCCTAAATCTACTGAATTGACTCCTAAATCCTCTATGTCCACTTCTAACTTCATTTAATTCCTAAGAACTCTCTCTAGTTCCTCAAATCATGAAACTACCTAGAGAGTTATAATTGACTTCTAACTCTCTCATCATTATTAACCACACATGTTCTCCTTTAAGAGCATTTACAAACAACCTCACACATCTAATTAATTCCTATTCTACCACTCAAAAGCCTAAATATTACATTAATTCAACACTTAGTACACTAACTTCTCTAAAACACATGACCCCCTATGTCTACTAAAGTACAATGATTTTCCTTGGGTTGAATGCTCCCTCATCAGACTCCCAAAGTAGAAAATATTCATGATCTCCTGATCATGTGTATTCATGTGTTGATAGAAAACCTCTAGGGTCCCAAACTTTAGTTTGTAACTGTCTGAAAGCTCTGCACCTTTGTTGCTACTGTATGTTTGCTATTTTTTATTTCATCTTCCTCTCCTTGTCAATCAGGTTCAAATTCTGATTGATCATGTTTCTTGTTGCTATCATTTTCCTCCCTATGGCCTGTTTCATCATTAGCTTCCAAAATTCTTCAATTTCTTTTTCCAGCACATCTTTGGTCTGGTCCATATTTTGCCACTTACTTCTGCCTCTTTCTCTTTGTTTCAAGTTGTTGTTACTGTCCACCAACTCTTCAATATGTTCTTCTTCTTATTGGAATTGTTGAATGCTATCACTTACTCTTACTCTTCCTCTCATTCTTACTTGTTATGTTATTCTTGCTGCCTCTCTTTCATCCTTACCCTCTTTCATGATTATTTTTGTTTGCACTGAATCATGACTTTCCATCATTCTCTCCAACAATTGAACATCTCTGTTCCATGGATTATATTCTTCCATGGAATGTTCTTCTTTCATTTTTATTTGGCTGCTCATCTGTGCCAAATTTCCTCCAGCATCTGCAACAAAACCTGCACTCACAAAACACTTGTTAAAATAAAAAACATAAGGCTTCTTCGCCTTATATTCCTTTGGCAACAATTCAATTTGTTGCTCTGTTTCTTTCTCCTCTATCAGCACATCAGTATGCTGTTTTGAATTCTCAAAAGAATTCATGATACTATCAACTAGTCTCTCCTCCACATCATATGCTCTAATGATGTTTTCCTGTTCTTGTCCACTGTAGTGAACTCCTTCTTTTGCAGTGTCAATTTGCTGAACTTTCATTACCATCTCCTTTTTCTTATGATTGTCACTCATGACAATTTTTTTGTCTTCCTTTTTTAGCAATCTATCTTGAACATCTATCCTCTGTTTTTCCATTTCCCTTCTTTGAAATTCTAATTTTCTATATAACTCATTAATTTCAGTTGGAGTAGAGTTTGGAAATTTCACACCATTTTCCATACCTTCCTTTGTTATTGATAAATCATTAGATGTCATTTTTCCCTTTGCTAAGTTTTTTGCATAGACTTCTTCTTCCTTAAAATCTTTCAGTAGATGTCCTTCCTTTTTACTGACTGTCTCAACAGTTTCCATGGCTATTTCCACTATGCCTATCATCATGGTGAATTGATGATCCTTTACTATGTTTTCAGCTAAAATAGTCTCTTCTTCAAGTTTTCCTTTAATCTCTTGTTGTTTACCTTCTCCAAGAGCTATCCTTGTCTCACCATCTGCATTAATATTCTCCTGCATTTGTTCTTCATCAAAATCATTAATCAAACTCATTTGATTAGCTTTTCGAGACAATATTCCTTCATTCTTCATCAGAGTAAGATCCCGATTCCTCATCTCTGTGACAACTTCTGTAGACTCATCCATAGAATTTTTCTTTTGTATGCAGTCAAATTCTTCTTCTTCTAATAAGTTTTCCTGGTCACCTTTTACTTCTAGATCTTCATCTACTCTGAAGATATCTTCAAAAGGTTTCTTTTCTCCAGCAATACTTGTCATCATACACAAACTATCAGTTTTAAAAAAATAAGACCTTGTGGTCTCACTTGATGCTTCAGTCATCATATCTCCTTGGTATTCCAAGTTCTCTTTATGACTCAAAAATTCTTCTATGGTCTCCTCTTCAATCTCCTCAAGCCCTTCACTTGGTTGCTTGAAATCTTTCCCCAGCTGTATATGAGACCTATCTATCTCATCTTCTTCCAGAATAGAATTTAGATTCTGCTTGTCTTCTTCCTCCTTTACGACAATATCAGCAAATTTCCCTTCTTTACATGTTTCACTTCCAAACATACACAAATTGTCAGATTTAAAACCATGTGACCCTTTGGCCTCACTTGAAGTTTCAGTCTTCAAGTCTTCATCTTCTCTCAGAACTTCACCCTGTTCTGCTTCACAAATGGACACTTCCATTTTCATTTCCAACTCAGCTTCTTTGAGTTTTTTCATTAGCCACCTTACTTGTCTCTGTTGTAGCTTTCTCTGCAACTTATGCCACTTCACTAGCTTCTTCCTCAATGCCCAACCTAGTCTCTGGCTTTCCTCAAGTATTCTCCTTAATGCATTGAGTTGTTCTTCTAACTATGCAATCTCTTTTTCAATTTCCTCTTGACTCATCCTCTTGCCATTTTCCTTGGCATCCTCTTTCTTCATCTTTCTTCTGTTGTGGTCTTCCTCAGAACCTCTACTATGATTATCAGTAGCCATCTTCTTCTCATCTGTTCTCATGAGCTCCTTACTCGCTCACTATGAGCTGCATTAAAGCCTCTAGAACAAAAAGTCCTCCTTGCTGCCTCTTACCTAACTAATCTTTCCTCTGTACTTGGTATTTTGGCAAGTCCTTGGTTCTCTATCTCTAGAACCTCTTTTGAGCACTTCTCTCTACTCCTTCTAGGCTTCAACTCATCTGCACTTGTCAAGAACACAACTGTCCTCTTGTATTTCAATCACAATGAAATACTTGGTTCTGACCACCTCTTCTTTCACTTAGAAAGTCTTACCAGCTTCCTTCATTACCTTGGTAATTATACCCACATCCTCTGTGGAATTGTCCCTGTGATCTGCAACAATACTTCTACAGTAACAAGTCTCCTTCTTGCTACATATGCCTCACTAAGCTTCTCTCCTTTGAGCTTAGTCTTTTAGCATCTCTCTGGTTCTTTCCTCTAGAACCAACTCAACACTCCTCGCTCTAGATTGCTAAAGCCTTCTCACCTTTATCTGTACATTAATGTACAAATACACATTCTCAAATCAAAGCAGAACATATTGCCTCACCTTCAAGATCTCAACATGATCTTGTTTCACCATTCCACTTGTACCTTGAATGGATTGTCCTCCATCTCTTGCATCTGCAAGTTTTGCTACACATTACCTCTGTGTGCCTTCTTTTTGTCAGATTAGAATCTGATCCTTCCTTGCCTGCATAAACATCTTAAAAACATAACTTTGTTCTCATTCTTTCACATAGAATTTCTTTGTTATGTTTTAACACCAATTGTTTCAATTAAAATTATACTCTGATACCAAATGATGCCTGGGGTACCCCCGCTTATATCCACAGTATGCATGTAAAATGCATAAACACATTTGTCCCAGGAATTTAACTCACAAACGAGTCAAATCTTCAACCATCAATGGTTAACGCCCCATTAACCAATTCCTACGCGGAATCTTTACTAATTCCCAACATAGGCTAACTCTTAGCCAATATCCACTTATCGGGACTTTAATCCTTATACACTTCATTCACTTTAATATCGGGACTCATTCCACCCTGCTTAAACCTTCATTAACCCTTTATTAACCTTTAAGCTGCATATATACCAAACCCCACACTTTCCTTTGTTATATCGAACTTAACCACAAAACCTTCTATTGGCGCTTGACTCACTATAAACCCTTTATAAGGGAAATAAGCATAAAACATATGATTCATACCTTTTTCCCCTTTAGCACGAGTTTGCACTTTTCCCAATGCACCCTATATTTCCATTGCAATCAGCATCCTCCACGTAACACATTACACATGAATTCCTCCGCTTTCTCTGATATGCGATTACACATAACCTTCCGGATCTCAAATGTATAAAATCCGCACCTTAATACTTTATCGGGTCCACTCCATCGCTCATCGCATTACTTCTCTGCCGGTACAACTCTAGTTAACATTTGCGATGCGAATAAATCTCCACCATTAATCTGTCGCCATCAGATCAACGACTGATGTCTTCTTCGAATAAACACAACTTGCCCAATAATTCCTCATCGTAGATCTACACTTAGTGGATAAGACAGTCTACAATGATTTTGGGTCGACAACGAGCACAGAGAATACCCGCTCAAAAAACAATTTTCTATCTCTCCTTCGCTGCTACGTGTCGCTCAGCTAGTGGAATCGTGTGCTCACCCCAAATTACCACTTACCATCTTTACTCCGCCGATAATCCACCTTCAATTATAAATCCACTTTTCTTCTTGGTTAATGTCTGGACTTGTTCTCGCCGATAATCGTAGATCTTCAACCATCGAAGGTTCACCTCTTCATTCATCCCTTTGCCTTGATTTTAATTTATTTCTTCAGTGCTTTTCCTATGGCTTGGGTTTTTCTTTAGGGATTCGGTTTTTTTCACTCTTTCGCTTCCTCTGAGCTTAACTTCCTCTACGAATTCTCACTTTGCTACCTCTCCAGAGCTCCACTCTGATCTTCAACTGGATTCAAAGATCCCTTTATGATTCCTCTGAATCATTCTGCTCCTTTGCGTGACCTTCAGAACTCTTCCTGCAACCCCTATTACAGAACCTACGAATTCACTACTTATATGTAATTCATTCATTAAATACTCATTCACATAATTACATGGTTAGGAATAAACCTTTGTGTATATAAATATGAACAATTGTTTACATATCAAAGAATCTCTGTCTCTCAGGCCTGATCTTTAGTATCAGTGGCCTCCTCTCTTACTCTCTACCCGTAGGCTTACATTTATACCAGAAAGGCTCTTTTTAACTAATTTTGGTTCCAATCCTAAATCTACTGAACTGACTCCTAAATCCTCTATGTCCACTTCTAACTTCATTTAATGCCTAAGAACTCTCTCTAGTTCCTCGAATCATGAAACTACCTAAAGAGTTATAATTGACTTCTAACTCTCTCATCATTATTAACCACTCAAGTACTCCTTTATTCGTGAGCATTTACAAACAACCTCACACATCTAATTAACTCCTATTCTACCGACTCAAAAGCCTAAATATTACATTAATTCAACACTTAGTACACTAACTTCTCTAAAACACATGACCCCCTATGTCTACTAAAGTACAATGATTTTCCTTGGGTTGAATGCTCTTGCATCAACTTGCCACCCCGACGAGCCACATACACCTCCACCTCCTACTTTGTGTTCTGCAATTGAGAAGCTCAGTCCCCACATCTCGACGAGCAGGGCTTTGGAGGGAAGGAGGACCACCCTCTTCTCGGGGTTGGACGCATTGACGCTAGACTGGTAGCTTCATCTGTAATGCAAAAGACCCTTTAGGCACACCTGACCCACACCCACCAGGCTCCCCTCACCTAGTGTAGAAACCAGCAACCTCCTAAATAGGGCTGCAGATTCGCACCAACTGAAACCACACAACACCTCACAAACTCAGGAGATCTACCACCCCACTAGTTGCCCCACCCCAAGCTCGAACATAGAGAGGTACTGAAATTTAAATAATTCAAATGCAGGAGGGTTGGAAGAAGCACAAAATTCCCACCACACTCTCAGGACCTCCCCCCCAACCACACCTGCAACAAAATATCACTTCTACCTCCAAGATTCTTGCTCCCTTACCCCAGAAAGACACAAAAAACCTCAAACGGAGAATCCAAACAACCCAATTATGGGCCCATGATCCAAAATATGAAAGCCATCTACATAAATGCCACCCCTCTCAGGAGCAATGCCACCTACGTGGTCCACTCCAACGACTGAAAGACCTGTAACCGTAGAACACCAATACACAAATTGGTCAAAAGCTCCTGAAGGCCAATTCCACCAAGAACCACATTCGGCAACCACTCAAAAAACACCCTTGCAGTAGGAAAGTTACCAATTTATCGAGCCAATAGCCTGGGGGCGAACCGTGTTTCCGGGGGCGCCACCCTACTCAACAGAAGAGGTGTCACTTCCTTCTCCAGCAAGAAAAGAACCAAGCAAGAGCATGATGCTGAAACAAAACATGAATGAAGTCCCCGTCGACTACCCTTGATCTTAGAATGATGTCTCCTGCGCTGGTCGAGGCGTTACTAAATTCCACACGCATACCATTACTCCTTCCCGTATGCTAGGTGAGGTGAGAGGGCAAGTGGGGCAACCCTTGACCCGGGTGCCAGCTGTTGGTCATCATGGGCCATGAGGTGCCCCGTGCACTATGTCCATCACCCCGATCGAGGAACCCTAAGGCTAATATTATAAACTCTAGAATTAATATTATGAACCCTAGGATTAATATTATAAACCCTTATATTAAATCCCAATTTTGAAATGTCACAATGCAACATTCAATAAATTGCAATGTAATGTAACATTGTGATAATGATTGTTACATTGTTTGTCGCATTGTGACAATTCTTGTCAAATTGTGACGTTGGATAGATTTTTGTACCATTCAAACATCACAATATTAAACTCTAATATTAAATCAAATATTATAAACCCTAACATTATAAAACTCAATATTTTAAACTCTAAAATTATAAAATTTAGATTAATATTAAATCTTAAGTTTAATATATTAAACCTTTAAGGTTAAATATATTAATCCTTCGATTGAAACGATAAGTTATATATTATATATATATATATTATTTTAAGAAAATGAGGTGTATTTTATTCATCAAAGAAGAAGAAATTACATTTTTGTTATATATGTGAATATATTTATGGAACCCTAAGATTAATATATCAAACCTCAAGTTTGTATATTAAACCCTAGGATTATATTAAATTAAAAAAATTATATAGATTATATCAATGATCATAACCTAATAACATGCATATATAACATCATTAAATCAACAACTACGATATTGATCATGCAGGAAATTAAGAAATAAAATTCTATAAAGAACAATCATAATTTAAATATGCAATTTATTGAAAAATGAATAGGAAGGTTAATGGTGCGTGACCAATACACCCTATGATTTATATTATACACCTTATGATTAGTATTATAACCCTAAGATTAATATATTAAACCCTAGAATTATAAACCTTAGGATTAACATTATAAACCCTAACATTAATATTAAATCCCTTAGATTAATATCATAAACGCTAATACGGTAAACCTTTAAATTAATATATTAATATTATAAAACCTAGTTTAATATATTAAACCCTAGAACTATAA
>APFE030455996.1:272607-286064 GCA_000404065.3 Pinus taeda | reverse complement strand
AAGTTAATATGATAGTCAAATTGTTTCATTTACCCAGTGAGGTCAATGAAAGTGCTAAAAGCCACCTTTCCTTTTGTTTTTTCATTTAAAATCTTTTTTTTTAACCACATGGTGAATCGGTAACTGTCAATCCTAATCTATGGGAGACCCAGGATCAATCCTTGTAGTTGCCACTATAACATCAAGAGTACATCCAACTACCTGCAAGTCACTTGTTTTTTTATTTAAAGTCTTTTTTCAAAGGACACAATGACAAACAAAATTACATATTTCCCCATACAAGATTGTAGCCTCTTAACTCAATAAATTAGATAACATATTTAAGCATTTAAATTTTGATTTTCTATAATTAAAATTGATTTAGCATTAATTGGATCCCTCATGTTTCATGAAAGTGTTAAATCACAAAGTAAAGTGAGCTCAATGAAAGTGCGAATAAATCACATAGCTTTGTCATGTTTCGTTTTTTCATTTAAAGTCACATTTCGTTTAGTTTCCTTTCATTTTTCTTAATAAAATTATTATTTTTTATTGGACTACTTGAAATGTGTGACATAATGTATTGTAAAATTTTGATTCCATCAAAATAAAATATGGTAGTGATGTGTGTAACTTAATGTAACTAATGTAATATAAACATTTTAACTTGGTGAAAATAAAATAAATATAATAAAATAAAAACCATCCTAGATCCATCTTAACTCCCCATTTACCAAGCACCCAAAGGGATCAAATCTATTTTCACTTTAAAAGATATTTGCATCTCAAGAAATATCACATAGAGGAATCAAATCTATTTTCACTTTAAAAAATATTTGCATCTCAAGAAATTTGATCCCTTTAAGCACTTGGTAGATTCTAACGATGATCTAAACTAGTTTAATCACTTTTATAACTGCTCTTTGTGTCAATGTTTAACTAATACCCTATTTCAATATATTGTTATTTTTTAAAATACATCTTTAGAATTGATTCCTTTTTATAAATACATTTTTAAGATTTTAATTAATTTTATGATTTTTCCTTATATACTTAATTCATTCATATATTTTAAATATTTATATTATTCAGATTTATGAATTTCTATTTTACAAAATTTCAAAAATACATAAAATCATGATATATGTTTAGTACTTTCCCCTCTCAATCTTACATCTAAAACTGAATATACTTACGACGTTAATATTATAATATAACTATTTTTTTTATAAATTAATAATACGCGTCAGCGTTTCCCTCTGAAATCAACTTCCCCAAATGTCTTTCTGTCCAAATCGTAGCCCTCATATCTTTTGTTAGACGATTAAACAAAGATCCACCGTCTAATTTAATAAAAAAATATATTTTAAAACATTAAAAATAACCGAAAAAAACGTAATGGAACCATTAACTATAACCTATGAACAGTTTACCCTTACCAAGTTATCGAACCGGTCTGATATCCGCTTCCGTTTGCTGCAGAGGAGAGTGCAGGCGGAGTCGCTCCAGAGGAGGGCGTGGACAGCGTTTGATGCAGAGGAAAGCGCAGGCGGAGTCGCTCCAGAGGAGGGCCGGGACAACGTTTGATGCAGAGGAGAGCGCAGGCAGAGTCGCTCTAGAGGAGGGTGGGGACACTATGAGCCGGGTAATAGCGAAAAACCTATATGAAGCAAATACCGAAATTCTGAAATGAATTCGTTATAATAATATAATGGGTATATTTTAATGTTTTACATTTTAACACCCATGGTTTCTATGCTGAGATTTATTGTAAATCTTATGAAGAAAATGCCTCAGATATGCAGAAAATTGGTTGGTGGTGGTGGCAATAACGGTACCCAAGGCATGGCTGAAGCCCTTGCAGAGATAGCTAGAAGGTACTGATCCTTTGTTTTGCCATTTGTCTCATTTTAGGAATCAACTTGTACTTTTCAAGTGTGTTGGGGACGGGCGGTGCAGACACACACACGCATATGCATTTCACTGCAGGGCATGGAGAAATACTTCCTCATCTTCAAGGAAAAATCATAACTAGAATTCCACAATGTGAAATGGTTTATGGCATGACTGACCTGTAGGTGTTAGAATGGAAATGTTAGCTTGATATTTGGTTTCAATTTCCAATACAGGTCATCTTATTTTCAGCACAGCGCTTCGCGACCAGATTATGGAAATGAAACACGCTATTGAATGCTTTGAAACAAGAAATATGGATGAATTATTGAAGTTTCACCATTATGTTGAACTTCACCTTGAGGACTTGAGAGACGAAACCCAGGTGTGACAGATTGAATGTATAGATAGAATTGGTTTGAACAGCAAGACAACATTTCAGACTCTAAAATGATAAGTTATTCTTTACTCTTTCTAAATTTGTCCTCCTTTCTATGATTATTGACCATGTTCAGTGATGCCTAGGTTTTGGCAAGGTTTGAAGGTTTCCCAACCAAAAAATTGGAAGTAGTTCGGGCTGCAGCGACACTTTACACTAAATTAAGTTCCATAGCTGATCATCTTAATACCTTGCAGGTTGTGGCTCCATTGTCTCGGCAACTTGATAAGGTTACGTGCTACTTTGACAAGGTAATTTGCTATTTGTAAATCTTATTATCTTGTTACTCTGAGAATTTGGTTTCATGAAATAAAATTCTCAGGTTTAAACCCTAGCACGGCTCTTCGTAGGTTGCTGAGCATCAAACTTAAGGAAAAATATATTTGATGTCCATTGCTATTTGGACAACATAAAGGGTGTGATTTCACTTTATTTCTCACCGGTATATATATAAGCTAAATTAAACTATCAGCAGATCCAGAAATTTGCATCTTTGCACTACAATCCGTTAAGTCGGAAAATATATTACTAAATGAATTGTAATGGAAATAGCGAAAAACCAATATGAAGCAAATACTGAAATTCTGAAATGAATTTGTTATAATAATATAATGGGTATATTTTAATGATTTAAATTTTAACACCCATGGTTTCTATTCTGAGATTTATTGTAAATCTTATGAAGAAAATGTCTCAGATATGACAATTTTTTACTTACCTACCTAAATTTTAAACTTCAATTTTTCAATATGATATTTCTATTTTAGCATTTTAGTTTACTGTAACCTTATCGAAAACGAAAGAAACTATAAATATAGAAACTATAAATATAGCAAATCTCATCCTATTCCTCAACAACAACATATCCATAAAACTTGTCAGCCCTTGACAAAGAGCAAAGCCCAAGGTGGGAATTTTCAAAGTACAACAGTTGTTGCAAGGCTTCTTTAATGAGAATCAGATCTGCAAAAGCATTAACCCCAATGAGGCAGTTTCCTAGGAAGGTGCATAGCAATGTAGGCCAATTTTACCTTCAGTTTTGGGTAGCAAAACATAAAAAAGAGTAATGCAGATTATTCAGTTCGTAGTCTAAGATAGACTGCATTAACCATCAACTTATACGGGTATTTGTGCATGGATTTCAGATTTGAAAATGAAGTCAGTCCTGATTGGAACGTGACCTATGCTCAGCAAGATCATATATGTCGAAAATTATGTGTGAATGGATTGAACCATTGAACTAGATTTTGGTCTTGAAAAAATGCTTGGCATGAGCATCAAAACGTTGTTGTTGAGGAGGTCTTCTTCATCCACTGCTCAGACAACCACATATATTGATTCATTATATGGAGGCATGGGCTTTTATTCAACAATAATTAAAGCTAGGTCTGAAGAGCTGAAAAAAAATCTATTTGCAAAGTGCATGGAGCCTATAGAAAGTGTTTGACATGCTAAGATGGTAAGAGATTCATCCATGATATTGTTTTGGTTAATGGGAATTCTCGAATCACAACAGTTGTTGTAGGACTTCTTTGATGGGAATGAGCTCTGCAAAAGCATTAACAATGATTAGGTTGCTTATGGAGTTGCATTGCAAGTTTCCATTCTAAGAGGAGGCAATGGGTGTTTCTTATTCAATTCTTTTGAAGTAAATTTGTTTCAATAGTTTAGTTATTTTGAGAGTTAATCCTTGAAATAATTGAAGAAACCACAAAAGAGAAACTCTATACACACATGTTTCCTATCATGTTGGAAACTCTATACATAAAGTAACTAGCATTTATATGGAACAACTTGCTCTTTTTTGTCCTTCTCAAATTCTTCAAGGATCTATTAAAGTACATAATTGTTTTATAAGCTTCGTAAGAACCTTAATATGTTCCTCGGTTGGAAAACTAAAATGGTATTTTATTATTAAACAATGTCATTCTATGTAAGGTTGAAATTTGATATCCTACCTCACAAGTTAAGAATTTTTTATGAGAAGTTCTAATTAAATACTCATTTCATCTAATGCAACAATCAAATAAAACCACTGGGATTTAAAGTTCATTTACTCTAATTTGACACACCTGCGCCATATATCCAATATGCCCTAGCAATTTTTCCTTAAACCACCAACAAGGGACCCCAACTGCTGGGACCCGTCTGCCCCTACCATAAGGATTATATGGTATCGACTTGCTAAAAGTATTATAAGCCAGGGCACCATAAAGCTACTAATGCAGTAGTCAAATAAAACCACTGGGATTTAAAAGTCATTTACTCTAATTTGACAAACCTGTGCCATATATCAAATATGCCCTAACAATGTTTCCTTTAACCACCAATAAGGAACCCCCTTTACGAGAAACATCTTAAATCACAAAAAATCCTATTGTAACATAAAACCCGATGAATCAATAAAGAAAAGACAACGGTGGTTCATTCCCAAACTCCCAATAAATCAAAATACTCATTTTGATTGGAGTTTGGAGTTTGTCATTTTAATTGCAATATTTTTAGTAAAGAGATTTCTGGTACATTATCAAGGCCTCTAAAGCATGCTATCGGTGTGCCAATTGTTACTAGATTGACTGTGTAAAAACTATGTGTCTATATGTTTGTTACTCCAGCAGCCTTATTGTTTTTTTGCCCCTTCTCCCAAACTGTCAGCGCATACATGCTCGGAATGATATCATCTCTTTACTGCCATATTTTTTGTTCAGTTCCTTGAATACATTTCTTATATATGCATGTAGCATTGTCATCATCCGTCCTTTACATGTGCATTTTTCCTGTATTTTAACTGGCGCTATCTATTTGAGTCTATGTCCTTGTCAATGTCAATGTTTTGAAGATATTTCTATATAGATTATATAAAAAAGCATATCCAATGTCAAATCTTGGACCTCAAGAAAAAAGACTTTCCAAACAAGATTAGTGGTATTGCTTTATTTAAGAAACACAGTATCCAGAAATAGAAATCGTCGTTAACCTTGCATTAAAAGGAGTGCAAAGGAATCCACCAAATATCGATAATATAAAAGCCTACGATAACAAAAGAATTATGTCCACAAAACCACACAGGCACAAAACAGAAGTTGCAAATGAGATACAAAAATTCATCTGTGATAGATTATAAAATAATAATAAAGTTATCACAAAAGGAGCTATACAAAGAAGTCACCTAGAGCACATACTTGGGGATATAACAGCTTGAAGCAACTGCCATAACTTACAATGCAAACTTAGTTGGGACGTTGGCCTGACCCAAAAAATACCATACACGAGTCTTTTCCTTCTCTCTATACCCAACAATTAAAGATTGTTGTGCTAATAAAATGCTAAAAGAAAAGGCATCATAAAAAGGAGGTGAAGATGCTTATGAAAGTTAGCATCAATACATAACTGTTCTTGGATTTGGCAGCATACACTAAAGTATAGGCTACTACTAAAGGCTATGTGGACCAGCAAAAACAACTAAAATCTAAATGGAAGACAATAAAGACGGATTCTCAGCCTGGAGCTGCAACCCACCGCAATGAAGATGCCAGAATTGGGTATACATAGAAAAGTGGAACCCATTATCTGAGTCTGCCTAAATGTCATGTTTGGTTGTTGCATTATTTTCCCTACCAATTTCATGTTCTTCAGCTATAATAACTTCTTTGTTATTTTCTTCTTGTTTCTTGCCATCTGCTTCTGCTTTCGTATCCTGAACAGAATCGCTATGAGTGGCATTGGTTTCCTGATTCTTTTCTTCCAGTTTCTTGCCTTCTTGCGATGTATTTTGATCAACCACAGCACCATCCTTACCGCTATCCAGACTGCTAATCTCATTCTGTTTTGGAACAACTTCCTCAATCTTCATTGTACCTGAAAATGTTTCCTTAACATTTTCTCCTTCAGAACTGAGATTTGAGGAAGCAGTCTCATTTTTTTCAAGAACTGTTTCAGGTGACTTGACAGACTCTGTAGAATTCCTTTCCACGTCCTCTTCACCAGTGGCAAGAGGATGATCCAACCATGTCCAATTTCAGTCTGATTTTCATCATTTTTGTTTTCAAGACTTTGCTTATTGATGTGCTCTTTATCTTTAGATTTTGCAACTTCATCCTCGCTCTCATTATGTTCAGTCTGATTTTCAGCATTGTTGTCTTCAGTCTTATTTTCAGCATTGTTGTGCTCTTTATCTTTAGATTCTGCAATTTCGTCCTCGCTCTCGTTATGTTCAGTCTGGTTTTCAGCGTTTTTGTCTTCAAGACTTTGCTCATTGTGGTGCTCTTTATCTTTAGACTCTGGGATTTCCTCCTAGCTCTCATTATGTTCATCTTTAGCCTCTGGGGATTCCTTTATATCCCCATTTTCCTGTTTCATCTACGCAAACTTGGCTCCCACATCACCATTTTGTTCCTCTTCCGCTGCCTCTGACTCCTTCCCTGCTTCATTATTCATGGCATTCTCTCTAATTCTTTCATGCTCCTCCTGACTCTATTCTTCAGTCTTTTCATCCTCGTGGCAATCTAGCTCATCATCTCCACCACCATGATCTTCATTACCATTTTCCTCCACCGTCTCATGATGATCCACGGTCTCCTCTTCCTCCTTAGTATTTCCTTCATGCTTCACCACATCCACAGTATCACCAACATCCTGAGGGATTTCCACTTTCCCTTTACGCCCAAATACATCACTGTTCCATCCACTGCCACCATCACCACTGGCCTCAGCCTTCAGAGACGCCTGTTTTTGATATGCCTGCTTCTTATCGTGAGAATGATTAACCTGATACAGCAACCATATGCTCACAGCAACCAGTAAGGCTATCTGAAACGTATGCTTCACCTTGAATCCCTTGGATCTCGGATACCGGTTAGATCCCTGCTTGAACATGATATTAATAGCCCAAATTCTTCAATGCAAAAACCCAACCTGCAGCAGAACAATCCCAATAACTTCAAAATGTCTTCAACGTATCTAGCATATCAAAGCCCAAAATCATTCAATGCAAACACCCAACTTGGAGCAGATCAATCCCAGCAAAATTCCCTCAAGACATATTCGAAGTCTTTATTCTTTGAGAATACACTCAAAACCGCAGATTTGGGGTTCACGGATTCTTTGAGAACACACTCAAAACCGCAGATTTGGATTAGTACGTTGTTGAATCAATCCCAGTGCAATAATCGAACCAAATGGGTACCCACCATCAATCTCTTCAACAACCTGAAACATACACAGATGTTCTCATCTGAGTGTATGAAGAGAGAGTGTTTTGGTTTTGTTGATTATACTACTCCCAAAAACTCAAGGAAGAAACACGGTATTATTTCCCAAATATTTTTGCAGATTGGCATGGGATTTTATTCAACAATAATTAAAGCTAGGTCTGATGAGATGAAAACAAATCTATTTGCAAAGTGCATGGAGCCTATAGAAAAGTGTTTGACATGCTAAGATGGTAAGAGATTCATCCATGGTATTGTTTTGGTTAGTGGGAATTCTCGAATCACAATAGTTGTTGTAGGATTTCTTTGATGGGAATGAGCTCTGCAAAAGCATTAACAATGATTAGGTTGCTTACGGAGTTGCATTGCAAGTTTCCATTCTAAGAGGAGGCAATGGGTGTTTTTTATTCAATTATTTTGAAGTAAATTTGTTTCAATAGTTTAGTTATTTTGAGAGCTAATCCTTGAAATAATTGAAGAAACCACAAAAGAGAAAATCTATACATACATGTTTCCTATCATGTTGGAAACTCTATACATAAAGTAACTAACATTTATATGGAACAACTTGCTCTTTTTTGTCCTTCTCAAATTCTTCAAGGATCTCTTAAAGTACATAATTGTTTTATAAGCTTCCTAAGAACCTTAATATGTTCCTCGATTGGAAAACTAAAATGGTATTTTATTATTAAACAATGTCATTCTATGTAGGGTTGAAATTTGATATCCTACCTCACAAGTTAAGAAATTTTTATGAGAAGTTCTAATTAAATACTCATTTCATCTAATGTTCAAATTTTAATTCTTTAGTTGATCTCTTAATTTACACAATTGTTCCTTCTCAAATTCTTTAGTCATCCCTTTCAAATTCTTCAATAATCCTTTATTGTATACAACTATTTCATCAAGCTTCCTAAAGCTTTAGTATATTCCTAGAATACAAAACTAAAATGATATCTTGTTCTTTAACAATTCATTTTATGCATGGTTGAGAGAAAAATGCATATTATGCTAATTGAGGAATCTTTTTCGCTTGTCGAACTTATAGTATTGAATTTAACACACAACACTTTACAACAATGAACTAACAATATTCATGATGAAACTAACAATATGGAAGATTTATCTGCATAATGAAGAAGGCAATATGGGAGATTCCAATCATGTTCCAAAGCATTTTTTAAAATGTGGATGTGACAAAAGGTTCTTGTGGAAGGTGTTGTTCGTATATGGGAAATTTCGTGATCATTGTGTATAGTTCTAATGTTGATAGATATGTCTACTAAGTGGTTCCAGTTAATGGGGCATTGATTTGAGCGTTCAATATATTTTTATTCTTTATCGAAGTATTCTTTTGTTTTATTTTTGTTCTTCAATTTATGCCTTACGGTGTTTCCTTTGCAACATCTGGTGCAAATGATAGTTTTAATAATTATAAACCACGCATACAACACCCATTTTATCGTGACCCCAAGCAAAAGCATGAATTTGAAAAATCCATGACCGGAATAAGTGGGAATTACGTACTGAACAGACCGAAATAAGTGGGCACAACCAACATTAGTGGAATTTTATCCCACCCATTTCACACCAAACCAAATTCCAAATCATAGCTTTATTGGTTGAAAGTAACCTGCTTCACCTCCCTATTTACCGGTCAACACGGTCATTTTTCTGACTTTCCAATCTTCCTTTACGACTTTTCAAATCACACTAATCATCTAGTCATGGAAATGAAATGAATTCACAGTCAAGGCATTAAGGACTTTGCAAGTATGTCAATCAGGAGCGAGGGACATGGTTAAAATTCATGGGGGTGGGGAATTCCTTTATAAAAAACTGATTTTAAATATAACCATATTTTCACTTCCTAAACATTATTTTGGGTGGATGTTTTATTTTTATTTATTTATTTGTATTTTTCTAAATGGGTGATTATTTTAGAATTTATATTTTGGATGGATTCTTCAAATTTTATGTTTTACAAATTGATTTAAATTTTGTCATTTTATCAAAAAAAAAAAATTGTTTTTAAATTAGCCCAGAGTTATTCAATTCTAGATCTACCAAGCCTCCTGAAGTATCAAATTTCTTTTCACTATAAAATAGGTGTGTGTTTCAACAGATTTGATCCCTCTCAACACTTGGTAGATTTGAAGTTAAGATGGATTTAGGTTGGTTTAATTCTCCCCTTTAAATAAGTTATTTGCCACATGAATACCATGGTTTCTCAATACCAAGGCCCAATACCATAGGTCTTTTTTATTTTTATTTTTATTTTATTTTTATATGGTTGTTTTTATTTTGTTATTTTTATTTTTATTCTTTTATTTTATTTTGACCTAACTAAAATGTTTACATTACATTAATCATTTTATTTTATTTTTTTATATAATTTGACATAGTCAAAATGTTAAACATTACATTACAACATCTCTACCATTCTCTACTTGAGAGTGTCTTTCAGCGCAATCAATATTCCATAAAATTTAAAATTCTCCTACTTCATATTCAAGAAAGAGTTATTCCACTTGAATTGTACTTAACCTGGAAATTAAGAACAATCAAACAAAATGTAATGCAAAACCCAATAACATAAGGGAAAATAGAGATAGACCCTAAGAAAGATCTCTTTAATAATAGAAATTAGATAACGATGTTCATTGTCTCTTCAGAGGGGTAACCTCCAGGAGCAATACTCAAATACAATGACAAGTGTTGACAAAACATTGCATAACCTTCTACTCCATATTTAGATATCCATATAACTTGATATCAACAATGTTTTCATGTATCGATAGCTACTGGTCATCCATTTGATCCAACAACTTACTTTAAAAAGTGAACTTCCAATGGTTTAGCCTTGCCATCCAACATCTTATACCAAATCACTTTTTTTCATTGTGTATATACTCCCTACTCTAATGGACCCACGCATAAGGCCACATAACCATCCTCACTTCGTTGAGAGACCTACATGGCAAGGAAAATTTTAAGAATGGAAGTTTATCTTAAATTTTAGAAACCTTGAGGAATCTTACTAGTCCCTAATATGCAAATTGTCAAATGTTTCGTAATATTTTGGTAAAAATGTTTCTATTTTTAATGATTTTATATCATTCTATATAATTTTATACTATAAAATTTAGGCAAACCGTTTTTGGGAAAAAGGGAAATTAACCAATCGTTTTTAGGAAAAAACATGGAAAATGAGCGCATCTCCAAATATTAGCCCCTGAATTTTTCCCTACACAGTGGGAATGAAACTTGATATTAATAATGTTTCTACATCTTAAGAGTTATAGGACATCCACTAAAGCTAAATCTCTCACCTTAACTAATTACAATCTCATTTATAATGATCTTCACTAACTAATTTATGTGTTATTAATAAAAGTTACCTTTTTTACAATGAGTGACTACTAACTAACTATTTAATGGGCCTTATTTAAGGAATGTGGCCTCCTACATAATAAAGTATTTAAGGAATGGTATTAGAGTAGGACCCTAATACTAATAAATTCAAGTGATCCATGGGATTGTTCAAATCCACCATATGATTTTCTCTTTAATATTATTATCTCCATTTCTAATAGAAGTCTTATGTATTTTTTTTAGGTAGCAACATAATGTCAATGAGTAACGATAACTTGTTGGGTACCAACACTAGTAAGAGGTACTCAAAGGGGTTCATTGTAGTAAAATGAAGCACCATGGAACCATTCATAATCATGTTCTCCCACAAAGATATTGTAGCCACATAATATACAACATTGTTTGGCGAACAATCATGTCTTGCTGACAAGAAAAATCTCCCTAGACTCAGAAACCAAGTCTAGAAACAAACAAACAAACACATGAAAACATCCCCTAATTTATGATTAAATCATAGATGTAAGTGGGATGCATAGATCATACCTTTTACTAAAATTCTTGATGATGATCCTTGTTGCTGTCATTTATAGCTCCCAACCTCTTTCTTGGTGCTCTAAGAAGAGACTTCTAAAAACAGAAATAGGAAAATGTAAATAATACATCAATGATTCAATCATAAAATATGTAAAATGATTAAGGATTCTTACAAAAAACATCATGACAAATGAGTCTAGGAAAGAAACATGTCTTTATATTAAGAATAAAGAAAAGGATAATTATAGCCAGGGCTTGTTGTTGGAAGCCTCCTTCTAATGATCATCAATCAAAACCCTTGCAATAAAAAAGTCTTCAATGAATACTTGAACAACATAAGTATAGTTCATTAGTAAAAAATGACAACGCCTTTCTCTTTGAGTGCATTGTACTTATAGGGAAAGAGTGGAAGTTAAGATCCACTAAGGAAGGGGTGACATCCATAAAGGGAGGAATGGGATTCAAGATAGGAGGAACTCAAGCCCAATCTCCACTACTTCGGATAGATACCCTTTTGAGGCTTCTAGAAATAGAAGCTTCTTTACGTTTTTCTATTTTTAATCGTGTAATAAGACTGTCAGACTTTTATTGAAGGCTTGTTGTGAAGATGTTGCAAATCATTTGTTATGCAAGGTTCGACCACTGCAGGTTGTGATTGAGGCACCTGCAATGATCTAAGAAATTAGGTCTTTTAAAGATATTCAACCTAAGATTATTATACTTGATAATAGGTACTTCTTCTATATTTTTTGGGGATTCATTACAACAGTTTATTAGATGGCAAAATATTTGGATTTGGCATCATTTTTCTACAGGCATCATTTTCCTTGGTGCAGAAAAATGACATGTAACACTAATAAAAGGTACTCAAAGGGGTTCAATGTAGTAAAATGAAACACCATAGCACCATTCCTAATCATGTGCTCCCACAAATATATTGTAGCCACATAATCCACATCATCAAAATCCAAGATGTTAATATTTTAAGATCAATTGTTGCACTCCTAAAAATAATACTAATGTAAATTGTCTTGTGAGCAGTGACAATCTCATTGAAATCAAGGTTTCCAGCGCTAGTGCCACCACCCCTTGCCATGTCCAAGTTCTTAGAAATATATATATTCCTCCAAAAGTAATCTAAATAAAGCCATATATATAAATGATAATGTTCTTGGGATTCACCCATGAGTCCACCATGCTCCTTTGATAACTACTTTAATTATTTCAAATGGGTGTAAAAAATATTTTTTAGCTCAGAAACTCTTACGGCATTAATTTCCACGAAGGGAATGCTCTTACGACTAAAAGATTCAAATGACATGCATATTAGTGACACCACCCTCATGGATGCCAATTGACTTTGATCTTCCCAATTCACTACGAGATATAGATAATTAGAGAATCAACTCTATGATAGTGACCAGGCTCAGAGCGAAATGGTGGTGCATGATAAAACTTATGTGGAAGAAAACATTACTAAAAAATGGACAACCACATGGTATTTCAATGAATGGATAATAATGCATCATTGGATGACCATGAATTGGGTGACTATGCATGATTTGAAAAGACATAAGAAGTGGAACAATCTAGATGAATTAATTGTCTTCACATAGAGGACTCTATACATCCCATCAATATAATATACAACTCACAAAAGAGAATATAATGTTTCACAATTTTTTTATGAAACAAATTGATCCCAATGAAAATCTTGAATGACAGTTTAACAAGGGCTCGAGGCAGCCATGAAAGCAATAGAGAACTGCACCGCTATGTTGGAAGAATCCTTTGTGGTCCTCACTTCATTACCGGAGGACCCCAACATACAGCGCCTGGAAACAAAGGCGCAGGAGCTCCAAGTGAAGTATGATAGTGTGCACGGAACAATGCAGACATTTGTCCTAACCTAATGACTTGTGAAGCTACAACAGGCAAAGGCGTTGAGGGAACAGGTGGATGTCATGTGGCAGAAAGAGGTAGTCCTTAAAGCGTGCGTCCAGCCTTGGATTGATGAGGCCTTCCTC
>APFE030455996.1:204378-264437 GCA_000404065.3 Pinus taeda | reverse complement strand
AAAAGAAGAAGAGAGGCTATGTAATCAGTAACATTAAAGACAAATGGGTGCACATATCCACCCAACTGCTGGTCGGGAAGGTGATGAGAAAATGTCGCGGAGACGAGGTACCAGCTCCGCTCATTGTGTTGGCAGAACAATGCACGAAGGGGGTCCAATTCAACTAGGCTAAATTCCTATGTGGAGAATTACTAACCAAACGCAAGGAAGCTCAAGAGCAGGGCAAGACCTTCCACTATTCGTGGTTTCTCTTGTCCATTTTATTGGTGACAGGGGAACTACCTAAGGATAGTCAGTTCCCTCATATTGAGCAGGACTTGCCAGAGGCTACAAAATATGCATTGCTCTCGGCTACGAAGGACACCACGTGGATCGCGAGACTAAGATCTTCTGGGTGCTCATGGAGGCAAGCATCCAGATGTGGATTAACATAAGGCCACACCTATCCCCCACAATGTACAACAGTCTACAAAGCTTTGGAGACTTCAAGGCGGATATGCACAACGTGTATATCAAGGCACGTAAGGATTCGGTGCAGAACTAGACCAAGCCTCCTTTCATCGCAACTGATGATGCCATCTTCTCTGTGCTCGACTCATGGCCTCTCGAGTGGCACGCCCTGTATCTGGTGGAGCATGATAGAACATCGGCACAAAAGCAGAAGGATGCCACCAAGCTGCGAATCAACCAGTTGGTCGAACAAAAGTGCAACGAACAGTTGGCCATGGAGGTAAGAGCTGTCCGCAAGGCAGCAAAGGCAACCACAGAATAGGCCAAGGCCGCAAAAAAAGCAGCAGTAGCACAGACAATAGGGGCCACCAAGATGCAGGAGGAAGGAGGCCCGAACTTGACCATAGGACAAGGAGCAGAGGACACAACAGAAGGCACGAACACAAGCAAAACATCTACATAGCTGAAACCACCATGTGATATGGAAAGAGTGGCCCACCAAAGTAGACCAAGGCTTCCAAACTAGATAGTGAACCAATTACATTGATAGAGGGTGACCTCTACAGCATCGGCGACACAGTTCATGAGGTCACCAGGGAAGTGCTGTAGGAAGCTATGACAGAGCAACAAAATGTGTTGGGGACCCTCAAGGCACAGCTACAGGAACTTCAGGTGCGGCCCCCAGATGAAGGAATAATAGTCGCCTATGGTGCTATAGGTACATCAGCAGTGGAGTAGTTGCTGCACACAAAAATGGCCAACACCATAGTGCTGCCGAAAGGAGCGCTAACAACGGAAAGTGAGAAGGACAGAGCCGTAGTAAGCAAGATCAAGGGACTTGGCCTAAACTTGGCTACCCTTATGCGGGATACATTATATCAGCTACCGGATGGAGTGATAGCAAAACTCTGCACTTGGGAAGGACACACAGTAGAAATGCTCAGCGAACAAAGAATAAACATTGAGCAGCTTAGTCTACAAAATGATGAAGTGCTTGCGCAGAATCAATAGCTAGAGCAAAAGGTAGAGGAAGCATGTTGCCACATTCCAGAGCTAGAAATCACGATAGACCTACCTGTTGGAGTGTGAATCCACAAATTAGCCAGTGGATTCCATGAAGCAAAGGAGGAAGCAACGAAGGTATATCTGGAACTCAACCTTCAGATTTTCAAGCTGAGATTAAAGGTGTAGCCCTCTATGCCCCCAAAAGTTAGGGAACATCGTGCTGACACTATTCAAAAAGGGCTGGAGGAAATAAGACAGGCAGTACAAAATTGCACTGCTATGTTGGAAGAATCCTTCACAGTCCTTAATTCATTACAGGAGGACCCCAACATAAAGTGCCTGGAAACGAAGGCGTGGGAGCTCCAAGTGCAGTATGACAGTGTGAACAGAATGGCATAGACAATTGTCTTGACCCAACGGCTTTCGAAGCTACATCAGGCAAAGGCATTGAAGGAACAGGTGGATGTCGCGTGGCAAAAAGAGGCATTCCTTATAGCGCATGTCCAACCTTGGATTGATGAGGCCTTCCTCATCACTATAGACATCGAAGGAAAGCTCACACAGATGAAGGCGATGCATGCCTTAAGACAAGGATTTTCCCTTGACAGTGAGACTTCGGCCTAAAGACTGGAGAAAATCCAATAGATTGCAGAATAGTGCATTGTGGACCTTCGCGTAGCACTAGAGTAGTAGGAGGGGCTCTGTGCCAAGATCGTCGCACCAGTAGAGTGACTCAGGACAAGCCACGATAATTGTGTTGGGGGCCTATTGGGCATGGTATCCCCCCCATAGAAGGTTTTGGGGCTCAAAGCCCATGTTTTGGTCAAAGGTTTTGTATGACTTCGCAAATTATGGGCACAGAGCATGAAGTAGAGATTAAGTCATAGGGTTTTCCACCCCTAAAGTAATGTAATGTAATGTAAAGTCATGTCGGACTACTCATGCTCTGTGAACCATGGGATTGTATAAATAGAGCAAGGCTCTAATTTGTAAAGATAGTTGAAGATAGAGAAAGTAGCGAATGAATGGTTCGAGCTTAGAGTATGGTTCTAAGTGTATTGGATTGTAGTAATAGGAAGAGGCTCTGTAGCTGAGTGCACAGAGGCCTAGTAGAGTCTACAGCTGAGTGGATGGACCCTTGCAGCTGAGTGCACAGGGTAGTGTCGATTTTGTAAGCAAGAGTGAAGATTAAATAAAGAGAAGATGATTCCTAATTTTGTGTAATTGTTGTGCATTATCGTCTTTATGTTTATATTCATTTATGTATCACACACACCGATATGATTGTTGAATATGCTATAATAACCATAAATCTGATACACACATGTTAAGTAATTGGTTAATTAGCAAGGAGCTTGGGTATTATACGGGTCACACCCTGAGTAGGGCTACGCGGAAGCCATATCACGGGTTGCGAAGGGATCGCATGTACACGTAGCGACAAGACAGGACATGGACCTCCTGAAGCCCATCAAAAATCCCAAGGGTGTGGAAACCTGCTTCTAGTACCCTCCCATACTACTTCGGGTGAGACCTCAGTCTGTGCTTCATGGATTGTTTCTGAAAGGGATAGTAGTATTGGGATTTTCTTGGCTAAATCACCTCTGAACCTGGGTCAGGCCCATACAAGCCAACATGATGGAATGTGGACTTTCCCCTGATTTTAATTTCAAATGGTTAAATGGTGATTACTTACCACATGATTAATCATCCATACTCGAGCAGCCTTGTCCTAGAGGGGCCCTGACAATGCAACAAGCACAATAGTTAAAGCCATCACTTTATCCTGAAAATCCAAGGTCAAAAGCGCACACTTGATAGATCAATGACTACGATGGATTCCATGGGGGTCAAGCCTTGTGTCTAAACCTGCCCAAGCACCCTACCAAAGGAAGATAGATGGGACCATAGCCTGTTGGGCCAACATGGTGACTTCGTTCACAGTCAGGACTACCACTGGGCAAGCATGGAAGGTGAGCATGAAACCATTTGATTCATCACCCTCCTCCCTTACTTTCCACCCAAGTTCACTCTACCACATGTCTCCTCCACATCACCTGTCAACCTATGTTGAGTCCTCTTCATGTCCATAATGTCCAATTAGCTTTGGTCATCAGGAGAAACCAAGATTAGGAGGGATCTATGCCTTCAGCTCCATGAGAGACCTGAATCCAAATAGTGGCAGATTCAGGAGCTCTGGGAAGATAAACATTGATCATTGATCAAAAAGGATCAATGATCCATTAACGAGAGAAGGACAATGAGAGGAGGCTCCGTATATATGTAGTGGTCATAAAAGGGCTGCAGAGAAAAGGCTATTGTAGAAGGATTGTAGACAAATATATATGTTGGAATGAGGTTGAGTGTAAACGAGATCACATCGTAGTGGAAGAGTGGTTGGAGAACATTAGAATCGACAAATAATTAGTGTTTTAAACCTTGGAGGGGAGATTTGAAGGGAGATGAGAGCCAAAAGTAGTAGAAGTATAGGAATTGGGATTGAACCAATAAATCCTAACACTTAGCCAAATGTTGCTTTTAGAAGAAGTTTGTTAATAGACAAAGTCGGGGAAACAAAACTAGCATTAGATAGAGTGAGGAGACAAACTTTATAGTATAGGGTCGAAAACCCATAACACTTAAAAAATGACAATTGCCAAAAGGTAAAGTCACTAGGGATCCGACAATTGTTGGAACAGGGGTTGTCTATTGATGAGACCCTATAACAAAATTATAGACTGAAAACCTGGAAGGGTAGATGCCATGAGTTATTTTAAAAAGGATTCGAGCACCATGGATCTATCAAAAGACAAAAGGTTTTTTCATTACCCAGGACCAACTGTTAATGGAATCTCATGAAAGAGATTTGATGGAGCTGAGAAATCTCAGAAATCTTGAAATCCGAGAGTTATTTCTAATTTCATTTCGAAAAGATCAGGTGACCAAAGAGTGTCAAGAGAAGATGACGTAAGAAGCATTTTATTCCAGAGATCTGTTAAATGAGGGAATTCTTATTGTTTCCTGTGTAATTCCTCCACTATGCTAAGGCCTCTCTGCTGTGATTTTTACAGGGATTTTGATCCAGATGGGTGGAAGGAAGTGCCCACAAGAAGGACCAACTCTAAAAAGTGCCAATTTACGTAGTTAGAGGAGAAAATTACAAGTAAATTAACAAGAAACAGTGGAAGAAATATAATGGCAGGAGTGTGGTCAAGTCATCAACCCACCACAAATTTGAACAGTGGAGACTGGGTCCATGTCATAAGATCAACAAAGTCAACAATGGAGATATTTTGTTATGAATATCATGATAGACTCGTGTCATTTCTACAATTTTGTTAATATTTTATTTTCAAGAAAGCAATCAATTCTATTATGCAATAATTAGGATAATTAGGCTAGTCACATGCTTAGGAAACTGTGTAGTTAAGATAACCGAAGCATTCCTAATATTTTTTATCTTGGCTCTACTTATAAAAGGGATGAAAAATCTCCCATAAAGGTCTTATTTATACCTCTCACAATTAGTTTTTTAGTTGGGAAATAGTTGGGCCATGTGCAATAGGAGGTAATCAAAAAGTAAAACCCATGAACTCTGCCCATAATTAAGGAAATTTAATTTTTGAAAGTGTTTTAATACATATATGTGGGTTGGGTGTTGACTGACCCACGTGTATACACTTTTAGCTCAGGGAAAAGTAGTGTACATGGAATAAAACATTGTTTTTTATATATTTGGACCAAGTCTGGAAGGAGGGGTTTCCCCAGGCCATAAACAAAGAATCAAAAATACAAAGAGTGGTAAATGGTACTATAATAGATGCCCCCTAATATATGAGGTTAGAAGGGGTACATGATGACCGAAATGTATTAAGTGTATGGAAATAATCATGCTAATACTGAGAAGGACTTCACCAGAATTCAGCCTGCCAAGCCATCAAAAGAGGTCAGAAAGAAACTGTTGTCTGAGGTGGGCATACCCATGCTCAGAGAAAGTAAATCATGTCCACATATCAGGTACAAGCGATCCAATATGTATACAAGTATAAATCAACTGAAAGTACATAATGGATCATCTGATCGTGATAGAAAAAGTACATGTCTGAATATCACATATAAGAAGACGATCAATGATGCTGAAGGATGAAGTTGATCACTAATGTCAAAAACTAATCCCAATAGTACCCAATGAACATGATGGAATAAAATGATACTACATTGTAACTCGAATGCCAGCATATAAGATGTCGTTGTGAAGAACTGAAACTTATAAGGTCGATGGTGTCAACTAGTAGCAATAGGAGCAACTAACAAGTTAACCAAAACATGTTGATGCAACCCGTGATATTCACCGACCACCGCAGTACATTTCTACACAATGGGAATGAATGATCTGAGGTCGACCATGTGAGAAATTGTTTCATTATCGGTCGTTGATGTATACCGTTAAAAAACACGAGACTACTCACCGATAATGATAATGAGATTCAAGGTAGCCAGTACAATCTAACAAGTGTGAATGAATGAGCTGGAGTTGAACACTTGAATGAATTTATCAATCAGGAGACAATGATGGTTTCCCACTATCGATAGCGAAGAAATTTTCCACTGATGGCTGTAAACCCCAAGTTACTTCCAAATGGAATCTAGATCTTTTTCCTAGAGAAAATGAGATGTAGTTGATAGGAAAAGATCCGCTAGAAGGAAGGCATTAAGGCATCCTTCATCAATGTAGTACGAGTGTAACTCGTAGGCCAATAATGTGGAAGGAATAAGACGAAAAAGATGTAGTAACCCAACCGAAGCATGTTTCTATGTTTTTGGTGTACACAAGATGTAGCTGGCGCACGATAGAAACCCTCTGAACCAGCCAATAATGAAACCTGACACGGAGGCAAGGAATCCACCAATAAGGTCAAATGGAAACCAAGGCACTACATGAATCCCAATGTGTGATAATGAAAGCTGATGTCGAACAGAAGGGAAACCACTCAGTCAAAGACCCATGATATTGATCAATGTTGAGCACAAGGTGACCTATCAATAATGAAAATAGGGCCAGGGTGTCGCTCGAGGTCTGCCCTCAGAGCATTTTTCCGTAGTCGATAAGTACAAGACTCGTTAGCAAGAATTCAATGGAGACCTTCTCAAACTACCACAAGCAAAGGACCAATATAACTAATGTGATGACAAACATGACACTGACAACCAGGGATGGTTGACTAAAAAATAGGTCAAGGGACACCACAGAGAGGCCGACTCAGGTTTAATTCCCTTGAACAAAAGCACAACCCAATGATGAATATATGGCATCATATGATAACTCTATATAAGCTTGTCATCCAAGAGGCATAAGCAAACTGTCCATATGATTCGAAGAGATAACCAATCGCAGGAATACTCACTCAATAACAAGGTTAAGGCACACCTAAGTCAAACTAAATCCCACCCAAATGGAGGAGAGACTTTCTTTTGAGTGCTTTGTTCAAGGGAAATGCGACTAACTCTAGCTACCAACAAAATATGGAAATTTTGTCCCCTTCCCGCTCTTTTTGGAAAATATAAATTTTTTGTCTTTTTCTTTAAACTAGAAAAGACTAAAATAATGCCATATTAAAGTGGAAAGAATGAGTGACAAAGAAACAAATGATCTAGCTCCTGGGAGGGGAACATTCCTATGCTCAATGCAGGGAGGTGAAACTGGTCAAGGACACTCAAAGGGATGCACTTTCCATGGGTAAAAGGATGGGTCAAGTTGCAGAAGTTAAGTGATTGCATGGTTGATTTTTGTAGAAGACATGGTTAAATAAGTGGCTTAAACATGAGTCCAAGTGAATCCGGCTCAAGGCCAAAAGGTGCAAATAGTCAAAATTCAATGCATCAATACAACTCAACACAAAGGAGTCTCTAGGTTATAAGGCCAGAAATTAGCGCAGAAGAAAGGAGAATGTGTCTTCAACACATCAGTCATGGAGGGACTAAAGAGGACTCCCGAGCCTACTTAGTATAGCAACATGGGAAACAAATGTCAGTGAGGTTATAACTAAGATGCCCATGTAAAGGATGGCTCTACCATCTCATCATGATTTAAAATCAGTGAGTGAAAATGGTTTGCTAACCAAGATAAGATGGGGTCGACCCTACGGCTAATGTATTGCCAAATGGAGGCTAGTATGCAAGATGTAGCGGAAAATGGTTTTCCCTAACCTAAATGCCAATGGGAGAACAATACCTTCCATGACGGGTTAGCAGCCATGGGACTGAAATAACATCTCGAAGAAGTCTCCAAAATTTCCTGGAAAAACAACCCACTCTTGACAATCCAAGCCCACAGGTCAAAAAATCCATGAGACAAAAATCAATTTTTGAAAAAATATTTTGTAATTTCAAAGTTATATAATGACTTTTAGACTCACACTTTTTTCATTATGTTTGGAGCAAAGAGCTGTGGAGCAAAAAGAAGCAAGTCTTCCTCTGAACAATTGGACCATTCAAATCACCCCAAAGTCTCAAGGTAATCCTCAAATCTTGCTAATGTTTTATGATAGCTTTTAGAAGTTTTTTCAAAGTTTTGTCCATGGGAAACTATGCCCAAAAATTCAACTCTACATACACACGGGTTGGATGTGAGCAACCCGAGTATACAACGGCCCTACACGCATCTATGTGTAAAGGGAACCCGCGTATACGTGAGTTAAAGTTTTAACATAAAAACTAACGGTTGAAACTCCAATTTTTTTGTAGGATGACTATTACTTGGAGGGAAAGAGAGCATATCACTATTGATAATGAGTTAATGAATGAACAAAATGCATTGGATGCTCTGAGAGGCTGTGGCTTATTTAATTTCTTTAAAATGCCAAACATGAAAGCCAATACACGCTTGCTAGAACTTTTGATCCACTACTGGAGCACAAAGGATGACACTTTCATGATAGACTAGATGCCTCTATGGATTAAGGTTGAAGATATATATTTTATTACCGGTCTCTTTGAAAGAGGGGAGGTCATGCATTCAATAGGCAGGATGAGAGGTAGTCTTTCGGTGGAAGACTGTGTCCATATATATTGTCTTGGACATCCAGAGAAAATTGGAAGTCAAATTCCAATCAAACATGTGGAAATTTTATCCTTGAGGATTTTTCTATTTACCATTGCATGGGTAAATGGGGTTAGCTTCCCTACATCATGCATCATTAGTATCTATGAGCCTAGCAATGGAATGTCTTACCACAGAATTTGACTAGTGCACACCTCTTCTGACTAACATGAAGAGTCAATTGACCTCTATACAGAAGGGTCAAATGAAGAATTTTGGATATAGAACCATCTTGTGTTCATTCTTCTTTGAGAAGGTACTTGGGCTACGTCCCAAAGTATCAGTTTCCATCAGTAGTCCTAGAGATCCACAAATGGGTAGATGGGCGGATTTGATGAAATGCCTTAGGGGCAGAGAGGTGCCTAGAATGAATTTTGATGATGAGTTTTTCACCTAGTGGGATTAACAGATCATCGCGTTTGATGACTACCCATATGCCAACATGGATTTCCGAGGAGATCTAGACTTAGTGTTACCACCAAATGCGGCATGGGGAGACATAGGTAACAATTTTAAGTTTTTGTGAATTTTTAAAGATTTTTTGGATTTTTTTTTTTATATGAAATGAACTTAGAAAAAATATTTTTGATGAGACAAAATACTGATAAAATATAATGACCATGTTCCATATGTGGATCTAGAGAGACCTGATGGATTTACAAGGCACATGCGTCGCGGAAGAAGGACCGAAGAGGTAGCAGCTGAGACAAAGAGAATTTTTTATGTTGTTCAAAGAAACTTGGTGAGACTAACTCTCCAAGTACCTATGATAGCCATAGAGGATCTACCTAAGGAGATGTTGCGTTGTGTGGCTAGAGTACCACAGGATTGAGTCCAGATACTTCGGCGTGTACCCAATGCTGTGGTTAACATTTTAGCTGCTCATCCTAAGCCGGGTCAATAGATAGATCTATGTATGACTGGACATGATTATGGGCATAAGCCTAAATTTTGAGGGCATCTTGTCCCAATTTTGTATATTATTTTTTGAACACCCCATCTATATATAGGCAATTTTATGATATATACACATATTCAATTTTTGTTGATGTTAATTAATTTTATGAATGATTAATGTGCCAATCTAATGCTTGATTAGCAATAGAGTCTGCTAATGCATTCTCATATCGTGGAATGTGAAAATATGTGATATAAATAAATGCTCATTGCAACACTCCCACTCTCAAAAATTGGCGATATAAATAAGGATCACGAACCCGATAAGTGTTATTTAACTGTGACACCACCAATTGTGAGTCTAGATAAAATACCAATGAATCAATCCCATAAGATATTGCTTCGGATAATAAATTAAGAACGACAGTATATTCAACAATGTTGTTCAAATCAGGGCCAATACATTCTCCCCTCGACACCATCAACTAGCCAAATGGATAATAAATCACCCAAGCCGCGGAAACAACATTCCGAGTGTGCCTACTCGCACCATCGGTTAATCTAAAATATATCGAATCATCCATCAATACCTGCCAAAGCAGATAAAAAAATGTCGATATCACAAAATGCCAAACAAATATGTACACAGATACAATATATGAAAACAAGAAATTTCTCGGCCAAAGCCCAAGAAAAATAATTCTTAAGGTAGAGCCCATTTCTAGGCTCCGCCAGCATGTTCCCTTCAAAATCAATTAATTCATAAGCCCCTTTTTCCAAAACACACTTGACTATAAAGGGACCATACCACATAGATTTGAGCTTGCCTACCCCTAGGGCATCTCTGTCTTGGTCATAGACTAAGACAAGGTCGCCTTCATAAAAAACCTAAGGATGGAAAACTTTATCATATTGATTTTTAAGCCTCTTCTTATGGGATTTGTTTATTATCACTGCATCTCGACGCTGCTCATCAAGATGTTCTAAATGAATGAGGCATTATTCAAGACTAGATGTCTCCGGAAGAAATTCTATTGCTAGATTAAGGGATAGAATTTCACATTCGATAGGGAAAATAGATTCCAACCCATAAACTAGTTGAAAAGGAGTAAAACCGATGGTAGCCTTAACTGAGGTTCGATATGCCGAGAGCACTAGGTACAACATGATGTGTCAATTAGATCAATTTTTATCAATTTCCCTTTGCAGGGTGGTCTTAAGGGGTTTTTTCAAGGCTTCAACCTGCCCATTAGCCTGAGGATAATATGGAGATGAATTCTCCTGTCGGAAGCTCAACTTGAGAGCCAATTCGGTCATTAGTTGATTTTGGAAGTGATTTCCATGGTCAGTGAAAATTTCTCTTGGGATACCAAATCATGAAATAATCTGGTTGAAGAGAAACAAGGTTGTTGTCTCACTATCGTTTTTGAAAGTAGGTATGGCCTTAGCCCACTTCACAAAGTAGTCAGTGACCACAATGATGTACTTGTGATTACCTTTCAAAGGCAGATCACAAGTAGTAAAATCAATGCCCCACTTTATAAATGGACAGAAAGTGATAACAAGAAAAAGTGGAGCTGGATGTGCGTGCATTTCGCAAGTATAAACTTGACAAAGATGACAATGTTTGACCACTTCAATACACTTTTTGAAAATTCAAGGCCAAAAGTAGCCTGCTCGCAAAATTTTCTGGGCTCTTTCAAGCCCTCATAGATGACCGCCACAAGCTCCACTGTGGCAATCATTAAGTACTAACTTGGCTTCTTCCAAAGTTAAGCAATGCCTAAGTATTGAGTCAACCCCTATGCGACATAATGTATCACCAATAATAACATAGTTTTTGGCAAGTTGGCATAACTTTCAATGCTCATATTTGGAGAAAGCAGGTGGGAACTTTGAAGTCTGGAGATATATAATGATATCTCCATACCAAGGATCTTGTGAAGAAATGAGGAATAAAAATTCGTTGGGAAAATTTTCCTCATAAACAATATCTTCCTCAAAAGGTAGCTCCGAAATTGATTCTGCAAAAGCTAATGAATTCTTAGATTTAGCTGATAAGAATTCGAGATTTAACTTTTTCAAAATAAAAATCCATCGATTGTACTTTCCCCCAATCACTCACCTACTGAGGACAAACTAAAAAGGATTGACAGTTGCTAAGACGAATGTGTTGCAAAGCAGAATGTAATGGTGAAGCTGTTGGGCAACATGGACAGCTGCCAAGGAAAATTTCTCGATGGGAGAATAGTGTAGCTCAGGTCCTACTAAGCCTCGAATCAAGTAGTAAATTACATGTTCACTGAGAGCATCATCCTTCTGAACCAGAACCATACCAATGGTTGATTCTGCCGTAGTGAGATAAAAAAGGAAATCTCTGCCATAATCTGGTGGACTCAATATTGGACCAGAAGTTAATGCTTTTTTCAAAGCATCAAAATATTGTTGCACGAAATTGTCCCATAAAAATGGAACTCATTTCTTAAGCAAACACATAAATCCTTTGGTAATATTGGCGTAATTTGCTATAAATATCCTCAAGAAATTTGCCTTTCCTTGGAGACTTTGAAGTTGACGAATGGAAGACAGGGGAGGCAACTGAATTATTGCCTCAACCTTGAAAGTATCAACTCAAATCCCTTCAGTCGATACAATGAATCCTAATAGTCGACCGGATGTGACCGCAAAAAAAAATTATTTGGATTCAATTAGATTTTATAAAAACAACATCTCTCTAAGACTAACCAAAGGTGGCTAGGATGATAAATTCTCTTGCAAGAACGAGCAGATAAGTCATCCAAGTATGCTTTGATAACATGTTTGATGTCGTGGAAAGCATAAGACATGGCCTGCTGAAAAGTAGCTCCAAGATTTTTAAGGCCAAAAGGCATCTTCTTGTATGCAAACGTGCCCCAAGGACAAATAAAGGTTGTCTTGTGTTGATCCTCTGGACAGATAGTAATTTGATTGTAACCAAAGAATCCATCCATGAACGAAAAAATTTCATTACCTGCACATTCTCCAACAATTTGATCAATAAAAGGCGTGGGGTAATTTTCTTTTAGACAGGCTTTATTTAAATCGCTAAAGTCGATACATACTCAGATCATTCCTTGCTTGTTATCTACCGGGACCGGGTTGGAAATTAACTTTAGCTTTAATGGCTGCTACTTTCCAAGGATTGACTGGTCGAAGTTTTTGATGAATAGGTTCGACATTTTCATATGCCTTGATCTCATGCTCGACTATAGATGGATCAATTCCAGGCATTTTCTCGTAAGAACAAGAGAACACATCTCGAACTCTTTAAAGAGATTGGTGTAGATTTGAATTTCTTCAGGGTAATAATCAAATTCGATGAAGATGTTTTTGATTACGTTAGTATTCCTAGAGATGTTTATAGGTACAGTTCGTATAACCGACATGTTACCTTCAGTAGAAAATTGTGCTGGAGCCAAAGGGTTTGAAATTGTACAAACATCACTAGTAGATAGATTGGACAAACTAGATTTGACTTCATGCAATGGAGGGAGAAAATATGAATGATGAATCGAGGGTCCAAGCCGGAGCCACATCGCCATCTAACTCCTCTTGTGAAAAATGAGTGGGATGGTTGTCTTTAGAGTTAATGATAGATTGATAAACGATTTCCACTGCATACATGGGAAATTCCATTCCACCTACCTGCCCTCCATATAATGTGGTGGTAGATTAAGGTAAGGGCCAAGGGTCTGAAAAATAATGAGTTCGAAATAACTCTTTCTGAGAAGGCCCCCTAGAGGATGAAATCACATTAATTCTAGTTGTAGGAGCATGGAGGTAAAATATACCCATTAATGAATAATACATCCCAACTCCTAAATTCTCAATAGTTTGACAGAGATTGTCCACCAATGGAATGGAAAAATCTGAAGTTGCGTGAGAGTCACCTGGAGAATAATCTAACTGATCAACTCTAACAATCCTCGCCTCATGAGGAAAACAAAGGGTGCAGAATAATGATGAAACTATGGCATCCATCTCGTAAATCCAATTCTGCCTAGGAGGAGGTTATAATCCAGGTTTGCATGGATAATTTCTATCTCAATATTCACTACCTTTCCCCCAACACAGATAGGAAAGGCTGGGATAATCTTGTGCGGCCTATGAGAATGTCCATCAAATGTCATCAAAAGAGTTAGTGAAGGAAAATTGAAGGTGATCCAATGGCCTTCCAACATGACATAGACATCACACATGTGGAAGATCCCTCATCTATAACAATCCGAAAAATATTGGTCTTTTGGTATGTGGAATTTATCTGGAAATCCATATGGTGAGGAAGTCTCTTTTTGACATTCAACATATCAAAAGTGAGCACTAAACAATTCTTTGGATCTACTACGCTGATTGCTGAAAGCAAAGCAATTCTTTGAGCAAGGAATGACTGGAGTACCTCCAGTGCAGACATAGAACAAGGGCTTTGAGCCAGATCTCCTACAATCGAGTAGTTATGGGTTGCCCTAGCATTAGGGTTAATAGTTGAGCGCTTTGTGGAACCTTTCGATATCTAAGGCATAGTCTCAATAGAGGGATGCTCAATATGAAGTGGTTCAATGGCTTCAGGAATAGATTTAGCCTTAGATGTTTCCAATTAACCATAATCATGTGCTCACGTAGTGACGTGGACATGAGAGTTCATCATATAAATATTTGATGAATTTTCCCTTTCCTGGTTGCCCCCAGAGGAGGTACCAGCATTAGAATTCGTGCCAGCAAGTAATTGATGCCCTTGTGGAAAAGGGTTAGTCAGAACAGCTTGGGAGCTAGAGGACCCTTGCTAAACTAATAAGTGCTGAGCATCTTGCATCTTAGGGCATAGGTGAGTCATATGATCTCCATTGCATAACTTGTATGGAAATTTTACCTTTTTCTTGGACTCTTTCCTACCCTCGCCAACACCATTTCCAGGTTTGCTTTCACTGCCTTTCCCTTCCTAGCTCTTCTTCTTACTTCGTCGCTTCCTCTTCCCATTATATTGTTGATTTCCTTTGGGGTTGGAGGTTTGGACGATGTTTATAGAGGTAGGTTGGGAAGTTGTAGGTACAGATGTTGTTGCCTGGTTAGAAGAAGCAATTTGTAGAGACAATCGTTGTAGTTGATTCAATAGGCTCACCACATTAATATCAATCGATTTGACTATACCATCGACGTGGGGGCCTAGTTTCGGTTTGGCTAAATCGACCTTAGATCTAAGAGAACCAGGTAGAATTTTTTGAAGAGTCTTAGACTGAGAATATATCAGTTCCAATTACTGGGCTCAGAAAATGGCCTGTCTTCCAAATAAACACCGGAAAGAAACACATCCTTTGATATCTCAGGTTGTAATGATTTGAGAAACCATTCGAGAGGAACTCTAGTGGGATTTCAGCTTTGATAAGAATTTTTCTCCTTCTTCATTCCTGGATGTGATATGAAATGTGAGTTGCGGTGTCTTGCTGAAAGTTAGCCAGAAGTTCAGTTCTGGCTTCATATCGGACATGCAACTGAAAATGGTTCAAGAAGATATTAGCCAAATCATAGAAAGAAGTAAAGGTGCCCCCTGGAAACTCTATATCCCATTTGGATGCATTCTTTATTAGGGTGTGCTGAAATAACCTCAACCTAATTGCATAATCTATCAGGGAGTTGGATGAGCACCATAAGTGAAATGTGGTCACACGGTCTCCCGCGTCTTCACCACTCTTCCCTTTGAATTTTGGTATATTTGAGGGAAGTTTAGTTGGGACCAGAGGCCAAGTCAGACTGTACCGAATCAGGTCATTTGTCAATTTAGTTAAGTCTGGAAAGTTCAGCATGGCAAGAAAAGGAAGTCGAGGTAGACCTTGGGGATTCCGTCGAGTTCAGGTGGGGTTCCCAAAGGCCTAAAAAGAATGACTTGGATTTTGAAAAACAACAGGTTGCCCAAAGTAACTCATAGAGCCTACTAAACCAAAAGGTGCTCCTTGTGGTCCAGCAAAATTTGGAGTTTGACCAACTCCTGCCAAAAATCCTCCGTAACTAGTGAAGTTACCCCTTAATGAAGTGTTGAAAGGAGTTGATAGCCCTTGATGAGGATTACATGCGTTAGCAAAGGGTGGAAAATTTTGAAACGAATTAACTAAAGAATATGACATATTTCCTTGTTTGCTAAAAAATTGATTCCCAGCTCCTATCCCACTAACCGCAGGGTCTGTCCAACTCTGGAAGGGGTTATTAAATTGACCTGTAAAAGAAAAAAGCATTGACCCTACTGTTGGATTGGAATGTGGTATATGACCACTTCCAAATGAGAAACCCTGAAAATAATTCGATCCACTCATCATGGATGTAGAGGTGGTTGACGGTATGTTCAAAGGAACTAAAGGAATCTCATGAAAGTACATTCCATAAGGGATGAATCCAAAACCATATGTGGTAGCATGAGAACTTCCACTCATTGACGGAATGGAAGTAGACCCAAATATAGCCATGCTGGGAGTAACAGAAAGGATGGAAATAGTTCCTCCTCCTTATATAGATATGGGAGTATACATGCTCGCAACACTCATCGTAGATGCCATGCTTCTAACAGTGATCATCGAAGGAATAGATGGATGTAAACATGGGCTCGAAGGCCTATGAATCAGAGTTTCGATGTATAATAGAACGTCTGGATGATTGATGAGCCCCATAATTGGGTAACTTGTTGGGATCATTTTGCCTAATTGTTCTTCGTCAATCCACCATTTTTCATAGTTTATGCATGTTTTTTGAGTATATTTATGTTAGTTGAACGAATGAGGATAGTCACTTGACCAAGAAGGCTAACACGTGGTTATTGCAGCTTTTTGGACAAATTTTGGACCAAGGCCAAGCAATTATGAGCCAAATGACATCCAAGCATGAAGGAACAAGGGTGAGGATTCGTAGGAAGGGTGTCTCTTGCATTAAATAGCCCCTTCCTCGGAATCTCCACCCTCAGCTCGGAGTTCAGCAGGCCACCAAAAAGGATTCCCAATGGCAGCTGAGCGGTCTTGTGTAAAGTGACTGATCACTGGAAGTTTGAGCAGTTGAGCCCCTTGAGTCAAGGAGGGCTGTTGGAGACCCTTGTAGTGCATAAATATGAAGGCTTTCAGCATTCATAGTTTACTTTTTTTGTGCAGTTGTATCTTGCACTATAGTGCTGCTAGTTTCTCAGCTCATTTTTGTAGCTACTGCTGTACAACTTTCTTGTGACATGGTTATTTTTGAATAATGGAAAGTAGTCTCATTTGGCATTAGTTCTGAGTTCTTCTTAGGAGCCTGTAGCTCTTGAGGTTGGGCCCAACCCAAGTGCCAAGGCCTCCTTCGTGTATTGTTATATGCTTTTCATGTCTTTAACAAATAATTTCTGTTAAGTAGATTAACATTTTTCTTGGTTACCTAGGTCATTTTTGGTGATTAGAAAGGCTTTCCATGTTAAAATTGGTTTGATAGGTTGATAACAAAGAATATCTTCAGAAAAAGGCTATCAAGCACCCCTGATCTCACCTCTCCCTTCGTGGGACCATGAGCTGAGACAGAGGTGTCCTTGCCACCACCAAAAACATTGTCTTTGCTTCATCATGCAATTGTTAGTGTTAGATTCTCATTTGCAGAAGTTGATACCAGTTGTGGTTACATGCTCAAGGTTATGATTGCTTAGTTTGCATAGATATTTCACATGATTTTGTTGCAAATAAACTTTTGGTTATTTTCTTTGCTGTTATCTAGGTCAAATTAGGTTAACGTAGCTAGGTCCTTGATTTTCTGAGTCTTGTTTGTTTAGCTTGAAAAATAACTTGTAGAGCACTGTAATACCTCTCTATCTACCTGTACTCCACCCCACCTACTCCAACCTCTACTTCAGATCCTTGCCTTACATTTGCCACATTCCCTTGCTTTGACCTAATTTCCATATTTTTGTGCAACATTGCTCTACCCCTCCTTGAACAAATCCAACCATCCTCATCGTTCCTCAGCTCCATCCACCAAGTCTTGGACCCCTTTACACCCTTATCAAACCTCCATACCCACTTCTTCACCTTTCTTCCTCCATGAATCTTCCAAAGTCCCCTTCTGAACATCTTGTAGAAATTACAGAACATCCTGTAGAAGTTACAAAACATCCTGTAGAACCCCTGCAGACTTCCTGTAGAAGCTCACAAAAGTGGTTTCTTGAGATCCGATCACTGTGAAACTCTCTGGAAGGGTGCTAGGGACCCCTTAGAACCTCTTCTAACCTTCCCAACCTCCTGCAAGTATTTCCTTTCGCCAATCCACTTTTGCACAGCCAAAAAATGTTAACGCACATGCATGATAATTCTGACAACTTATTCAAAAATACAAAAAGATGTTTTTTTTTAGATTTTACTATAGAAATAGCTTAGACACATCCATTTCACCTTCCTAGAAGTCAATGGCATCCCTTTTAGTAGCTTGCATTGTCTTTCTTGCATTAGTAGGGCTAGCTGGTAAAATTAGGGTTTGCTAGGGTTTGCATTTCCTCTCATCTTTTCGGTTTCTTTCCGTAAGTAGATTAGCTTCCTTTGAGTTATATTTCATCCATCAGTTAAAAAGCTTCTTCTAAGAGCTCATAGAAGTTGGCTTAAGCTCCTAAAGGACTTGTGCCAGCTGACCAAGTGATAGCCGCGGCAAGAGCTAATACTTGTGCATACAGCACCGTTGCTTCCAAGTTTGTTACGAACTACCGGGTTGATAAAAGTAAAGAAGGGAGTCCCAGGAGTTGCAACATTATTGCTGCAATATTGGATCCCACCATTCTTTTTGGCACCGTTTTCGGGGAAGCATCAGAGTATTTGTGATTGCTGCTTTTCTTCTATTTTCTACTACAACCTTCTACTAAGTAGTTTATTTCATTTCCGTTTTGCAATTTCGTTTCCACAAAAGTAGACTAGACATTTCCTGCTTTCATAGATTGGCATTTCAATTCTGCAAGCGTAGAGTAGCATTTCAATTCTGCAAGTGTAGCCTAGCATTTCATTCCTGCAATTTCATTTCAGCAAAATATATTAGTCCTTTCCTGCTTTCATTTCAATTCCGCATTTTCATTTCAACAAGATAGATTTTAGTTAGTTGCAGTTCGATCTATTTCAGTTTTGTAGGTACAAGCAGAAAAACAAAAGCAACCAAAAATATTTCATTTCGTGCCTCATAGGAATAGAGACAATACCGGAAAATTCTTACCCAACACCCCCACCACATCACTGAGTCACCCTTCTCTCTTCTTTGGTGGCAGTGATCCAGAAGAACCTATAGGTGAACCTCCCGAGATATACAAAGATCCTATAACAGAAGAAGAGCGAGAAAATATTCCTCTTGAGACCATGCCTAAACACAGAAATGGTATAGGAGATGAGGAGAGAATATAAGGTGCCTTTCCCATCCAGGAGACCAACGGGGACATGAAAATGGAAAACATAAGTCCCTCAGCCTTGCCTCACTTCCATGGATTGACCACTGAAGACCTTGATACCTTCCTGTTTGAGTTTGTTGTCCTTTGTCGAACTTATGACTATGTAGAGGATGAGAAAAAGTTGAAACTCTTTCCTTCTACCCTTAAGGATGCAGCACTACGTTGGTTCATGGGGTTACCTGGAAACAGTATCACAACTTGGGCTCAGATGCAACAAGCCTTTAACAATAAATACCGGGACTACTGCAGGTCAAAAGAAACCAAGGGGGAGATATTTCGAATGACCATGGGAAATGATGAGTCTTTGGAAGACTACGAGGAAAGGTTCCAACTTAGTTATAAATAGACTAGGTGTACACTTGACCCTCAATTTCGAACGCTGGTTCTGCTCCGATGAGTCCCTGAAGGCCTTCTTAATACCCTCCATTTGCTAGAGGAGACATTTACAAAGTACCTTATGAGGACATAAAGACTATGCTTAGAAACCACTCTAGGGCAGCCCGGAAAAGAGGTAGGGGGAATCCACTCTCAGCTAGTACCACCTTCTCCAAGTATGAGTTTTCTAATCAGATGGAAGACCTCAAAAGTGAGATGAGACAGACCATTGCCATGCAACTTGATACTTTCCGAATCCAACAAAAGAAAGAAGAAGCTAATAGGACTTTGGCCATTTTCTGTCCCAAATGTACAAGGAAGCACCTTAAGAACGAGTTTCCATTGCACTCAGTAGAGGTATGTTTCATTTGTGAGTAAGACCACCCCACAAGCCAATGCCCAACCTTACCCAGACTTAAAGCCATGTACCAAGGGACTGAGGCAGCCATTGAACCACTCTACTTCCTCAACCAAAGGAGGCCACATGGATCCAGACCTTACCAGTAGGGGATGCAAGGGACATCCCAAGCTTATTGTAGCCCCAACCAATCCACTCATATACCTTCTTGGGGTCCCCCTGCAATATCCTTCCTGGTCTGCACCCCCTCCGTGGTCTTATCCATCTCAATACCATACTCAACCTACTGCTCATTCGTTTCACTCACATGTCCAGCTGCAACCTCAGTGGAATGCACCTCAACCAGGGTGGAGGCCCTAATACAACTCTCCTCCTGCCATTCTTCCTCCACCACCGGCTCAACCACAACCGTTACCTCCTGCTCCTCCAAGACAATCGCAGATGCCTGCTCAACCGAACCCGAACCCCAACAACAGACAGGCCCAACAGGTATACACTGGAGAGACAACATGCCCTACCTATGCTTTGGAGATTCAAGAGATCAACTTATGATCTAGAAAGGTCCTTCCAGATCGCCAACCTCCTCCCCCGGAGGATGAGGAAGAAAAATGGGAAAGTGAACCCAAAGCCATTCCACCCTTTCCTGAACAACGAACAGTAACCATGCAACTAAACCTGGAGGAGACTGAAATTCTGGGAGAACTTAAACAGTTGTGTGTGAAGATACCACTTCTCCAAGCCATAAAAGATGTATGCATCTACAACAAACTGATCAAAGAGAAGTGTTTCAGGCACCCAGGCAGGTGCAAGAGAGATGCGCCGACTATCAATGTCATCAGACAACTGTTCGATCTAATGTTGGGGCAAGTAATCTGTCCAAAATATTTGGACCCTGAGAGTCCTGTAGTTGATGTCCACATCAATGGCACCATAATCCCCCACACCTTGATTGATTTAGGGGTTGCCATTAATGTGATGACCAGGGACACTATGCTTAAACTCAACCTTCAGAGTTCCTTAAGAAAGACCTCGACAGTACTGCAGTTAGCAGACTGCTCCACCATGACTCCCAAAGGGATTGTGGAAGATGTCCTGGTCTCCATTGACTCTTGGGAGTACCCCGCGGACTTCTTGGTCCTTTAGCCAAAGGAAAAACTCATTGGATACCCCCTCATTTTGGGAAGGCCTTGGGTAGCTACTATGAATGCTTACATTAGTTGTCAAGTTGGGAGCATGACCATCAAGAATGGACCTATGCCCAAATAGCTAGTCCTATACCCTCCTGCCCAACCTCTATTAGAACATGACTTACCACTCTGGTTGGAGGAGGGAGAAGAGGGTGAAGTCTACTTCGCACCATTGTGCACAGTAGAAGCCACCAAGGGAGGTCCTCTGACCGAGGATGACTTGATTGAGAATTTGATTCAAAATCCACCTCCCAGCGCACTATCGTTAGAGGATTTAGTGGAAGGTACCCAAGCCAGCACTTTAGTGGACCTCTGTGTGGCTGATCCGACCTCACCTAGAGTTAAGAATGTGGAATTTGGCCTTGCAAGAACCTTAAATATCATCTCCTCCCTATCTCCCTCCTAGGAGGAGCTGTGTAGCTTATTGAGCCACCATTTGGTTGCTTTCTCTTGGAGCTATAAGGAGATGAAAGGAGTCCACCCTTCAGTATATACCCATCACATTTACATCAAAGAGGATTGCAAACCAGTTAGGTAGCCTCAGAGGAGAATGAATCTAGCCCTTAAAGACATTGTCAAAGAGGAATTGTAAAAATTGTTAGATGCAGGATTAATCTACCCCATCTATGATAGTGGGTGGGTCTCGCCTCTGGTGCTTGTGCCCAAGAAAAATGGGAAGTGGAGGATCTGTGTGGATTACCGAGAACTTAACAAAGCCACCAAGAAGGAACATTTTCCTTTTCCTTTCATAGATCAAGTGTTGGATGGACTGGCAGGGAAGAAGTTCTTCTCTTTCCTAGATGGGTTTAGCGGGTATAATCAGATCCAAATCAGCCCGGAGGACCAAGATAAGACCACCTTCACCTGTCCATGGGGTACCTTTGCCTACCTGGTCCTTCCCTTTGGGCTATGCAACGCTCCTGCCACTTTCCAGAGAGCAATATTGAGCATATTTGCTGAACTGGTTCACGATTCAGTGGAGATCTATATGGATGAATTTACTCCTTATGGGTCTAACTTCCAAGAAGCATTGTCTAACCTGGGAAAAGTTTTAACCAAGTGTATTGAGATGAACCTGTCCCTCAATCCCAAAAAATGTGAATTCCGGATGACTGAAGGGACCGTGCTAGGTCATACCATTTCTCAGCAAGGATTACAGGTGGATCCTAACAAAATTTCTATCACCCAAAAGGTTCCACCTCCTCAAAAGGTAAGAGATGTTCGGAGTTTTCTAGGCTTAGCAGGATATTATAGAAGATTCATTAAAGATTTTAGTAAGCTAGCCTCGCCGTTGTTTGGCCTCTTAGGGAAAGATGTTGAGTTTAAATGGACTAACAACTGTCAAAGGGCTCTGGATGAGTTGAAAGATAAGCTAGTGTCCACCCCGATCTTGAGAGGTCCAAACTGGGCCCTACCTTTCCACATCCACACTGATGCCTCAAACAAATCCATAGGGGCAGTCTTAGGACAAGTTGAGGGGAAACTACCATATGCCATATACTTTGTCAGAAAAAACCTGTCCAAGGTGGAGATGAACTATACCATAACCGAAAAAGAATTCCTAGCTGTAGTCCATTCCCTAAACAAGTTTAGACACTACATCACTGGTTATCAAACATTCGTACACACTGATCATGCTGCGATTAGATATTTAATGAATAAGCCTGATGTTAATGCTCGTATCATTAGATGGTTACTTTTGTTGCAGCAATTTGATTTGACCATTGTTGACAAGCCAGGTAAGGAAAATGTTGTTGCCAACTTCTTGTCTAGATTAGATTTGCCTGCAGATGGAGAAGGGATGGTGGATGACCAGATGCCAGATGAACACCTGTTTGCTATATCAGTACTCTCTCCATGGTTTGCTGATATAGCAAATTAATTTTTCTCAGCACAGTTCCCTCTACATCTATCCTCAAAGGAGAAGAGCAAAATTGTGAGGAAGAGTGCCCCATTCACTTGGATTGGGGGCAACCTGTTTAAACTTGGCCCAGATCAGATCTTGAGGCGTTGTGTTAGGGAGGAGGAAGTCTTTGACATCCTCCTAACCTGTCACGATGGACCCTCTGGAGGCCACTTTGCAGCAAAAAGGACTGCCTTAAAAATTCTACAAGCAGGCTACTATTGGCCCACTCTTCATCAAGATGTCAGAAGATACATCAGCCAATGTGACCAATGCCAAAGGATGGGGAAACCGACTCCAAGGGACGAAATGCCCCTCTAACCTCAAGTGACCTTCGAGCCATTTGAGAAGTGGGGCATGGATTTTGTGGGTCCTATCAACCATCCTTCAAAGCAAAGGTCTTACATCATTGTGTGCACCGACTACCTGACAAAGTGGGCAAAAACAAAGGCAATCAAGGCAGTGACAGAAGAAAAAGTGGCTAAGTTTTTAAGGGAAAATATCTTCTACCAGTTTGGCTACCCAAGAGAGTTAGTCACCAATCAAGGGAGCCAGTTCACCTCCAACCTGATTGAAGACCTGCTCGCTCATAACAAGATCAAGCACATAACTTCCACCCTGTATCACCCACAAGCAAATGGGCAGGTGGAAGTCATTAATAGAGTGTTAGAGGAGATTTTGACTAAGGTGGTGAGTAGTAGAAAAAAGGATTGGGCAGATCGCTTGGTTGAGGCCACTTGGGCCTACAACACCACTTGGAAAACTACAACAGGCTTCGCACCTTATGAACTAGTCTACGGGAAGAAGGCTCTGCTACCCATAGAATTCGAGTACAACACATTGAGGGTGGCAGCTCAGGTAGACCTAGATCTTAGCCATGCTCAACATGAAACATTACTGCAGTTGAATGGATTAGATGAACAAAGGATGCAGGCCCTCCTCCACTCAGAAGTGGTTCAACTCCAGAGAAAGATATGGCATGATTGACACCTTAATGAAAATTAATTCTAGCCAGGAGATTGGGCGCTGCTGTATTACTCAAGATACAAGGATTTCAAAGGGAAGCTGAGGACAAGATGGTTAGGAACATATACAATGGAAAGATGCAACAACAATGTTTCAGTTCTTATCAGGACCATTGATGAAGAAGCCATCCCCATGCTCATCAATGGGAATCGATTGAAAATCTACAGGAAACCCCTTTCGAGGCAGGAGTTCATTGAAACTTTGGACAAATCAGTGATGGTAGTGGAGCAGGGCCCTGCCTCTATTCCACCCACACCTTGATCATAAAAAAAAAAAAAAACAGGAATAAAAGGATCCTTGGGTGAAAACCTCTTCGAGGCACCTAGGGCAGATAATGAGGGTGAAAACCTCATGGAGGCGCCTCAGCTGTCTCTCTCTCAAGAAAAATAGAAAATAGGCCTAATCTCTGTAAAATAATTGCAGGTTGCAGGGAATACATTGCAAGTAAGGAGGGTCACGCAAAACAAGGATAGGGGTCTGTACCAGGCTATAGGACATCCCTACAGACACTCCCTCCATGGCCACTCACCTTTCCTAGGATTTGATCACATTCAAGTTGAGATTCCACCTTCTACAGGAAGTTATGGGCTTTCTACAGAAAGTTCCGTATTTCTATAGGAAACATCCTGTAGAACCTTCGGGCGAGTCAAATTCAATTTTGGAGGGGCATCTGAAGGTTGGAATCTGTTTGTTAGGCCTGCAGGCCCCCCCTGTTTCCACCCATCAACATATGGCACCCTATTCCATCTTTGTACACCTCTGTCACCCACTTGGCTATGTGTTCCTGCATAGTCATATAAGAAACCTTGTTTTCCTCAGATTGACAGGAAAATTTTTAAGTGACAAATCAAGAAACAAAGTCTCACACACCCTACCTGTCCAAGCTCCATCTAGACTCTTCATCAACGAATATATCCTTGCTCATTAGCCTGCATCCCAGGAGGAGAGAAGCTATAGGACATCCTACAGGAATCCTGTAGTGGCTGATCCCTCTGGAAGACATACTCTGGAGGCAGGGGCAACTGAAACCAACAAAGGGAACATGTAAAAGGCTTCTCTTGGATGTGAAAACATCCTCGACAGCTGAAACCAAATAGAACCCGTCCATGTAGTGTTGCCAACCAAAGGATCATATTCCAAAACCGTGCATACAGCTTCAACAAATGAGAGAATGGGCACTAACACCCATGCACGAGGCAGCAGCAAGCAAAGCAGTGGTTCTAAGACCTGAAGTCTACATAACGCGTCCACGGCCACGCAGGTAAGTGTCTAAACTCATTCATCAATTGCATAAACTATATCTCGAAAACCGCATGTCTGTGAAAATGGTTCAGATTGAACGGGATCGGTGGCCAGTCAACTGGCCACCCTCAGCGAGTTACACAGCTTTGTGGGATCCGAACAAGCTTAGTTACGTTCAAAATTGTCGACGAGGCATGCAACTGACACGTGTGGATTGTCCAGTCGGGGAAAATGAGTGGGACTGGCAGTGGTGGCGGCGGTTAATGGCAGAGGGGAGGTAATGGCGACCAGGGACACACAGAGAAATGATGATCGTGACATAGGATTAATGGTTTGGTCTGGCCACCTCACTCCCTCGCCACAAATTGCGTTGCAGTTAGTAGATGCTTGGCTGAAGACTCTCACCATCCACTGTTCATTTGCACTTGCAACGTCCTTGGCCAAAGTACACATCCTTTTCTTCCACAATCTATTAACCCATCGTACTCCACTGAGCTTTTCGGCCTATTTCAAAAATCTCCCACTTACCAGGCTCGTCCAGAGGCATAGTGACATCCTACAAAAGCCAGGAAGATTTCTACAGGAAGAAGCTCTACATGAAGTATGGCACAGTTTTCCGAAGCAGAGAAGCCTAGACTTTTCTTCGTCGAATTTGAAGTTATGAGAGAGGTAGGGTCGAAAACACTCTTCCATGCATGGTATGTTTCGAAAAAGTGGTGAATTGAATTGTCTTGAATTGGAGGGCCAGAGACAAGTCTGCCTATGAGTTGAAAATAGCAGTTTGCATGTGTGTTGCACGAAATTTCTTAGTCGTTTCTGCATCAAAACTCTCCTCCACGATTCTTGTGAAAACATTTCTCCTGTAGAAAAGATAAAGCACTATGAGGGCTATCCTGTGTATGAAGAATTTGAATTTTTATGGTTGTATGTATGCTGGGGATGAAAATTGAGCTCTGTACTCTGTCTGTGGAAACCCAATTTTTCCTTTCATAAACGGACAATGGAGTTTTGGGCAGCAACAACCTTAGAACCAGGGAATTGGTGCAAATTAAAATTTAAACACCCAAGAGATCCTTTCTTGAAGTTCAAAGTAGGAACCCATAAACAAAATTCCCTTTCTGATCAAAGCATAAAACAGAGCACTCTCACCATGCCAGCGGGGTTTATCAGGAAGGAACCCTCGAATTCCAGTAAATTGCGTGAGCATCCTGAGGTGGTGAACCTCTTCACCCGTGCCAATTGGATGACCTTTTGTGACAAAATTCAGGGTCATGACAATGAGATAATGGAGGAATTTTTAATGTCTCTACAACCTAAATCAAGGAAACAGGCCACAGTGAATTTCAGAAGGTTGACCCTAAAGCTTACCCCTAAGCTCATTAGTCGAGTTACTGGTCTACCATTAGGGATACCTTGGAGAAAAGAGGAGAGGGAATTGGGCCAAAAGGCCAAGAAAGAATTATTCCTACCTGAGGAACATCTTGCAGAAGACAAGAACGGGGTCCGGAGAGCCAGCTTACATCCTCTTTGGAGCAAAATCAGTTTCCAAATCATGAAATACATTACCTGTGAAGGGAGGTTCAGCATTGTCTACGACTATCATTTCAGGTTGTTGAATGAGCTAAGGCATGGAATGGATTTACCTCTAGATAAGAAGTTGAGCATCCCCTATTTTCTTCTGCAATCATTAATTGAATGTGGCACAAAATTGAAGGAAGGGACACCAGATCAGTTAGCCCATCATGGGCTCATCAAGCTTTTAGTGGAAGATGCCCTCCACACCTACACTGTCCCCCTCTCTTGGGATATTTTCCGAAACATGTCCAGGGATGACGATATTTGAATTCTGGCCGAGGAGCTCACCTCATCTAGTAGTTAAGAAGGGAGACACACTGAAGCAGGACAGAAAATCGGTGGTAAAGAAACCCAGTGCAAACAAACACAAAAATGACAGAAAGAAGAATGGGGAAAAGGCCAACTTCCTGAGCCTAAAACTATGGGAGGAACAATGGCACAAACACCTAAGGAAAAATGATTGTAGAGTAGAGAAGAGAGGACTGAAAAAGTACAAACAAAGGAGGGCACAACCAAGGCAACCACACAAAAGTTAAAAGGAAAGACACATCCAGCCAAGCAAACTGAAACAGTTGCAACAGTTTCTACAGGAAGCATGAAAACAGTTGACACAGGACTTTCTATAGGAAGCATGAGAACAGAGCAGAAAAAGGAGAAATCACCTGAGATTTTGGCCAAGGAGGTTGCAGCTGTGTTGGCTGCCTTAAGCACATCTCCAAAACAAAAAGGGAAGAGAAAAAGGGAGCCTTCCATGTATTTTAAGTCAAGAAGGAGCACGCGGATAAAAACTGGCAGACCCAAACCACAGTCAAAAGAGCCAATTATTATTGAGGATGCCACAACTAAACAAAAGGAGGAGTCTCCTCCAAAGATAGCCATCACCTATGAACGAGGAAGCCCGAAAACATCCACCTGGAGAGAAAGGATTGAAAGAATGAACTCAAAGACAGCTCTATAGGAAGCTGGGCTGGTTCTATAGGAAACTCTGGCTAAGCTAAAGGAGACCAAGAAAATGGAGGAGAAGGCAGCTAAACCACTACAAGAAGAAGAAAAGGCTTAGAAGGTATTGGAACCAAGCCCCCAGCCTAGCTTGGGTTCCTACTATAACCTATTAGACGCCAGAAAGATAATTCCCCAAAAATTCGCGGTGCCACTTTTCTTTGCACTAGAAGAAGAGAGAGTGAGAACCCACACTTGGATGAAGATCACCAAGTCCAAGGGTGTGGCAAATATAGGTCCCCTGGAAGAACAAATCAAGGAGGCAAGAAAGGAATTGGCTATGGTAAGGCATGTGGAAAGTAGCCAGAGGGCCAAGCTACAGGAAGAAAATGAGCTGCTAAAATAGGAGCTACAGTTACAGGGACACTATAAGGAAGACATGCCCCACATCTTGGGAGAACAAAAACAATAGGAAAAGCCCACAACAGACAAAGAAACTCCTAAAATTGAGGTGCTGACTAGACAACTACAGGAGAAGGAATTGCAAGAATCACAGGAGATACAGTCTCTAAGGCAGAAGATACAAGAAAAGTAAACCCAACTGGCTTGCATGGCCAGTTGGGCCATAGAGGTCATGCAGTGTAGGAAGCTTGCCAAGTCATACACCTTGTACCTTAAGGATCAATGGTTTCAGTTCTAGATTAACACCTTGGCCCAAAGGGGCACCATGCCATTTCAAAATTATCATCAATTCATGGCTCTATGTAAGAATAGCTCATCAGAGGACAAGGCCAAATCATCAGAGTTTTATCTACACAACTTGGCCCTTCCAAACATGAATTCATGGGACCCCAACGCTGTGGTAGGAGATGTGAAACTTATGGCCATGGCCTCTTGGTTGAATCATGAGGAGAAGAGGGCAGTAGAAGTTCGAAATATGATGAACAGGGAACTCAGTGAGCCACTAATGATTAGAGCAGAACTGGAGGATCCCTCAGCATTAATAAACACCCACTAGCACTTGGCCAACAAATCTCAGGCCCTACCAAATTACATTGAATAGCAAGCTCAAGCCATTGCCCACTTTGAGGACATGGAGAGACTATTGGGAGATAATTGCGTTCATGCTTGCACAAGGAGGTGGAACACACTGTCCCACAGCCTAAAGATAAGGGAATACCACTCCCCAAAAAGGATGAGGGAGGCCTTGGCAAGAGTACTCCTCTACAAAAAGTCCATGCAGAATCTTTAGGCCAACTGGATCAGCCTAAAATTCAGTCCTCCCTTGCTTTTGGGGCTGCTGGAAGGAGTCAAAGAAGAGGAGGAACACAAGCAGTGGGAAGAAGTGGAAAGAAAAGTAGGATTTCATGACCGTGAATAAGATATCACCTCAGAGGCCTGGGATGTGAGAGAGGCGATCAAGGCAATCAAGGATGATGAGCTAGATTAGTTGCTCAGAGGATGAGCAACCCATTCAGCAGGGGGGTGATGATGAGCCCCGGAATTAGGTAACTTATTGGGCTCATTTTGCCTAATTGTTTTTCGTCAATCCTCCATTTTTCATAGTTTATGAATGTTTTTTGAGTATATTTATGTTAGTTGAACGAATGAGGATAGTCACTTGACCAAGAAGGCTAACACGTGGTTATTGTAGATTTTTGGACAAATTTTGGACCAAGGCCAAGAAATTATGAACCAGATGACAGCCAACCATGAAGGAACAAGGGTGAGGATTCATAGGAAGGGTGTCTCCTGCATTAAATGGCCCCTTCCTCGGAATCTCCACCCTCAGCTCGGAGTTCAGCAGGCCATCGAAAAGGATTCCTAAGGGCAACCGAGCAGTCTTGTGTAAAGTGACTGATCACTGGAAATTTGAGCAACCGAGCCCCTTGAGTCAAGGAGGGCTGTTGGAGACCCTCGTAGTGCATAAATAGGAAGGCTTCTAACCTTTGTAGTTTACTTTTTTTTAGCAGTTGTATCTTGCACTATAGTGCTGCTAGTTTCTCAACTCATTTTTGTAGCTACTGCTGTACTACTTTCTTGTGACATGGTTCTTTTTGAATAATGGAAAGCACTCTCATTTGGCATCAGTTCTGAGTTCTTCTTAGGACCCTGTAGCTCTTGGGGTTGGGCCCAACCCAAGTGCCAAGGCCTCCTTCGTGTATTTTTATATGCTTTTCATGTCTTTATCAAATAATTTCTGTTAAGTAGATTAACATTTTGCTTGGTTACCTAGGTCATTGTTGGTGATTAGAAAGGCTTTCCATGTTCAGATTGGTTTGATAGGTTGATAACAGAGAAGATCTTCAGAAAAAGGCTATCAAGCACCCCTGATCTCATCTCTCCCTTCGTGGGACCATAAGCTGAGACCAAGGTGTCCTTGTCGCCACCAAAAACATTGTCTTTGCTTCATCATGCAATTATTAGTGTTAGATTCTCATTTGCAGAAGTTGATACCAGTTGTGGTTACATGCTCAAGGTTATGATTGCTTAGTTTGCATAGCTATTGCACATGATTTTGTCGCAAATAATCTTCTGGTCATTTTCTTTGCTGTTATCTAGGTCAGATTAGGTTAACGTAGCTAGGTCCTTGATTTTTTTTAGTCTTGTTTGTTCAGTTTGAAAAATAACTTGCAGAGCACCGTAATACCTCTCTATCTACCCGTACTCCATCAACCCCACCTGCTCCATCCTCTACTTCGGATCCTTGCCTTACATTTGCCACATTCCCTCGCTTTGACCTAATTTCCATATTTTTGTGCAACATTGCTTGACCCCTCCTTGAACAAATTCAACCATCCTCATCGCTCCTCAGCTCCATCCACCAAGTCCTGGACCCCTTCACACCCTTATCCAACCTCCACACCCACTTCTTCACCTTTCTTCCTCCATCAATCCTCCAAAGTCCCCTTCTGACCATCCTGTAGAAATTACAGAACATCTTGTAGAAGTTACAGAACATCCTGTAGAACCACTGCAGACTTCCTATAGAAGCTCGTGAAAGCGGTTTCTTGAGATCTAATCACTGTGAAACTCTATGGAAGGGTGCTAGGGACCCCTCAGGACCTCTTCTAACCTTCCCAACCTCCTGCAAGCATTTCCTTTCGCCAATCCACCTCTGCACAGCCAAAAACAGTTAACGCACATGCATGATAATTCTGACAACTTATTCAAAAATACAAAAAGATGTTTTCTTTAGATTTTACTATAGAAGTAGCTTAGGCACATGCATTTCATCTTCCTAGAAGTCAATGGCATCTCTTTCAGTAGCTTGCATCCTCTTTTTTGCATCAGTAGGGTTAGCTAGTAAAATTAGGGTTTGCTAGGGTTTGCATTTCCTCTTAGCTTTTCAGTTTCTTTCCGCAAGTAGATTAGCTTCCTTTGAGTTATCTTTCATCCATCAATTAAAAATATTCTTATAAGAGCTCATAGAAGTTGGATTAAGCTCCTAGCGGACTTGTTCCAGCTGACCAAGTGATAGCCGCGGTAAGAGCTAGTACTTGTGCATACAACACCGTCACTTCCAAGTTTGTTATGAACTACCGGGTTGATAAAAGTAAAGAAGGGAGTCCCAGGAGTTGCAACATTATTGCTACAATAATGGAGCCCACCAATGATCAGGAGGAAGAGGAGAATTTAGAGCTACAACTGACTCTGAAAGCTCTTCAATTTCGATATTATCTACCGACTGAAAAAGGACTCAAGAAAGAACTAGTTTGTTCCTCTCTAACTCTCTACTAGTGCCAGGTCTATCTTGTGAATCAATGATCCCAAGCAGAGGATCAATCTCTAATGCACCTACTGCCAATGGTTGATAACCACTGGTAGAATCACTCCTACGCCCTCTAGGAGAAGGCTCAGGACTCGTAGGTGATAGCCCATGAAATCTCCTAAACCGTCGAGACGGTCGATCAACCACTTTGAATTAATTAAAATATCTACTTAAAGACTCAAAAAATTATAAATCTAGGCTGACTAGGAGCAAAGAAAAGTCACTAAAAAGTCCCTAAAGATATCAAGAATAAAATAACTATAAAGTATTTCTTCTCTGGGTGATTAGGACATGACACCAAAATACAAGAAATTTAATAACAAGGGCCTTCCGAAAATAGACTGGGGTAATTACACCCCAGGCCTACTAGCGAAGGTATCAGAGGTAGTTACGATGGCCTCCAGACAACAACCTTTGCCGGTGCAAGCCCCTAAGCTTTAAAAGGGTGCCCTCCAGTAGTACTGTTGAATGTGATACAACGTCAACCTCAGGTGCCACGGGGTTCCCCTCCGTAGCCACCTGTGTGATCCCCAGGATAGGCAACTATGGTTACCAAGTCGTATCAAAAGCTGGGTGGAACAGTCGTGAGGTGGGATCTAACAAGTAAGAGAGGGGGTATCTCTCATCCTTATCTTCACTCTCCCTCGTTCTTTACTCCCAGTTACGAAACTTTCCTGGTCCCCCTAATGCTATTGGATTTCACTCATTAATAAAACTTCTATGTTTTGTAATTTTGAGCGGCCTTGGAGAGTTAACTCTCCTCTTACGTAATCCAAGGCCCTAATAAACCTAAACTTGTTGGTGTATTCTGATGACAACACAAAAGTTCTAGTTTATTTTAATTAATCACTTGATTTTAATGGTCGTTCTTTAAGTCAAGGTTCAAGATGGGAGTGAAACCAATGATGTTTGTATGATGCAACATAAATCAATGAAAAAATAACTACATGAATGCAAACATTTTTTCTTCAATGAAAATAGATTTCTATATGGGTTCTACGAATCTTCTAAAAAGCAAAGTACTTTTTCTCTTCTTTTCTTGAAACACACTTCACACACCCAACAAACTAAACTACTATGAATGCTTTAACAATGAAAACTACCCTAATGTAAGATATAATGGAGATGCAAGATCCTAAATCACTCATAAAGAAAAAGCAATCATTTGTGACTAACAATGAGCCAACTTAAGTACTGAAGAGAATACAAATTTTGAACACAAAATTCTTTCCAAACAAGAAGGACAAATTGTAAAAGATCACAATTCACTTTCAAAAACCAAAAGAAACCAAAAACCAAGATTGGGAAAATAAAACAAAAAAAAAGTTTTTTGAGATCTTTTATTTTTAAAGAAGCAACCAAAACAACTTTATGGAATCACCCAAAATTCTACAAAAACTCAAAAGATCGAAAAAAGAGCACAAGGTGTCTTTGCAAGTTACAAACTTGAAAATGAACGAAAAATTGAGAAAAAAGACTTGAAATTGTACAAAATAACCCAAATAGCAACAAAGAGTTTGACAAACTGACCAAGAAGCCAAGAAAGAAATACTTCCAAATTCATCAAAAATACTTACAAAAAGAAATAAAATCCATGAGGCCACAAAACAAAGGAGAGCAAAGCAAGTAGATTCAAAATCTGAATCTTTACACTGAAACTGAAAACAATCTCGTGTTCAGGAGGACCATAACAATTAAGAACTTTAGGAAAAAGTCTTGTGTGCCAAAACACAAATTACAAACTCACTAAATAAGAAAACCTAGGCCAAATCTTTTCAATGAGGAAGAGAATTCAAAACAGTAAGCTTGCAGAATAATTAAATTCTTCAGACTTCAATTGACCACAGAGAGACTGAAAAGACCAAGAAACAAATCTATCTAGGCTGAAATATTTGAAAAAACAATGCACGACTGTGTTCAAACACAAAAGCATGCAAACGCGCTTCTGACACAGGAAACACGCCTATATGCGGGTTCACTTTACAGAAATAGGAGCGTATACGATATTGTAAACAAAGCAAAGAGAGTACACAAAGCTTTGCAAGAAAAATAAAAAACAAAGTCTGGTCCAAAAGATCAAACTTAAGGTCTGAGACTCTAGTAGACCAAATAAGACTGCAATAGCAAGCAAACCAAAGACTAAGCCCTAATTGATAATGAATAACCGAAACCAGGAATAACAAGACTGTTATCCCCAGTAGAGTTGCCAATTCTGTTTCAGGTGGAGGCACCCTTGGGCTTTGGGTTAGAACCACAACAAAGAAGAAGAAAACTACAACAAGAAATACTCATACAACTTAGGAAAAATGTTTATATTAACAATCTACATAAGGGTGACCATACCCAGATTTCCTTCGTTCGAGTAGGTCCCATAGGGTTCAGACCCTCTGCAACTTCTGATGTTCTTCATACCTGAAAATCATTCAATTTGAACATACATAGTAGTATATAATTAAATCATATTCACAAAATTGACTTTATATCATATAAACAACTGATTGATTATACATCAAAACGACATTCATATATGAATTAAAACATAATTTGATGCATAAACATAGTTAATTTCGAAAACAAGACAACATTTATTTTATTATAGTAAGCTATAAATAACATGTAGAGAATTCACTTGAATCTTCTTCTTTCAGCTCCAAGTGGAACCGTCCTCCAGATTTGTCCTATCTCAGCCTTCAACAATCTTCTTCCATCACCAACACCATGCTATCTCAAGGAAAAGGAAGGATATCTATAACCAAGGAAACAAGGGTTTCTTGAAGCTTGGGGAAGTGCATGAGGCACAGGGATTCATCAGACTCAGTCAGGGATAATCTCAGTATAATAACTCTATCTCTTCTCCTCCTTAAGGCCTTCCCATAGAGGTATTATTTATACCTCTCCCAATTAGTTTTTTAGTTGGGACGTAGTTGGGACATGGGAAATAGGAGGTAATCAACAGGTAAAACCCGTGAACTCTGCCCATAATTAAGGATTTTTTTTTTTTTTTAATTGTTTTAATACATATACGCAGGTTGGGTATTGATTGACCTACATGTACACGCTTTTATCTCAGGGAAAAGTAGTGTACAGGGAATAAAACATTGTTTTTTATATATTTAGACCAAGTCTAGAAGGAGGGGTTACCCTAGGCCATAAGAAAAGCATCACAAATACCAAGAGTGGTAAGTGGTGCTATAATAGTCGAGGGTTCGATTTTCTATCTGAGAGGATGTAGTTTTTCTGCAATTTTTTCAAGTTTTGGAGTTTATCAAATGTATGTTGTTCTTGAAGATAAATGAAGAAGTTTTTAATGATTCCAATCACTAAGATGTGTAGTATGTAATTCCTTCTCTATTTATTATTTCATGTGTTTATTTCTTCTAATAAATTGTGTAATTGTAGTTGTTGGATTCAATCTTAAATAACATATTTACCTATGTTATGTTATGGAAAATGGTACCTATAATGTGTGGGATTGAAGGCCTTAAAATGTTCTCCATGGTTTCCGAACCTCATTTCCTTTATATTGTTCATGATTCTACTTGAATTTGGTGCATAGGATTTTGTGTCTATCTAACCCTATGCATTGGGCTTCTTTCCTTATATTTCCTCTTTCACCTATATTACAACGACTAATGAAACTGCACTTTTTTCTGTTGGCCACCATAACTAAAGATTAAGTCTTAGGAATGACATATTGTTTAAGTGTATATTGAACTTGCCTTTCAGTAGGGCCATGAGTTTACATTTAATTCTTGAGTAGAATGAATATATCCTTAAGACACACTAAGATGTCCTAGGCACTAACCCTTCTCCTCAATCTAGGGGTTGTCTTTATGAGTGAAAAAAAAACACAACACCAAACGAAAACACTCTCACATGCTAGTTTCCCTATGTATAGGAAATCAATTTAGTCCTCAAATTTCTTCCATCTCCCTAGGCCCTCCCTCAAGGGAGTCATACCCATATGAGCTTTGATAACAAATAATAAATTTGATGAAAAAACATTGTGTACTAATTCTCTCAAAACAATTAGTATATTACTCACCCAAAACAAAAATACAAGCCACATAAATTGTTCTCATGAGATCCAACAAATTCCAAACAAGGAGAATATTGTTGAGAGAATATCTCAACAATCCAATATAACTAACAAACCAATCTTACAGGTTTACTAATGTAAGCATTATTTCCAAGTTTCGTAGTAGCTAGCTTATTCATTTTCCTCCACCTCTTATTCTATGCACTTTTAAAGGTTGCTCTCAAGGACTTCTAAGTAACTTAGAACTCTCAAATATCCAATGCTCCTCTTAAGGAGTCTTGCACAACCTCGCACTCTCATACCATGACAAAAATTAAGAGGCAGAAAACAAAGACAATAATGAGCACAAAAGTAGAGGTGGAGTGAGCTTCATACTTCACATTACTGAGTAACAATTAAATAGATTATATAGGAGACAAACAACGATAAATGACTAAAGTAAATTAAATTAGAAATCCACATGATTTTATCATAGGGTTATATTCAAAGATACCGGGTATGATTAAATAGTAAAAGGTTATATGTATTGAAGTATAATGATAAGATTATAAGTTTAGTATGAATTTAGTATAAGTCTAATATATGCCAAGTTAAGGAGAGTATCATACTCCTAATACTTTTAAGACTAAATACAAAATATTGATATTTATATTAGAGTATATCATTGCTTGATTTGATCTTCTGAATTAATTACTATTATTAGTGGCTTTGAGTGTCAGGCCTTACCTTATGGGGGTGGAGATGGGGAACCCCAAGACACTTGTGGTTAGCCACATAAGATGCCTACATAGGGTGTACGTCTAGAAACATGAGCATCACTCATGGAGCTGAAACAAAGCACATTAATTTGTATTCCCCTGTTAAACCCTTCTTCAGATCAAAAGATACACATTGGGTTGAAGAAGAGGGGCATGATTGAGAATGTATCCAAACAATTTTGACAATAGCCCAAGCCATGAGCCTTAAAGAAAATTAAGAAGAAAATTTGATAAATTGTTGTATTTCTAATCCTAATTTTCCGCAACAATTAGAAGGGCATTCTAGTCATAATTTGGATGTCATCATTGATCTGCAGGATTCCCATGAACATAGTATAGCAGTTGAACTACATTCAACCCTCTTATTTGCATTTCCTGCATATTTCTTGACTGAATGGGGGGGTAAGGTAGTTGAAGTTTTTCCTAAAAAAACTTTAAACATCGATTCTGCCTTAAACCATGAACAAGAAAAACAGTGAATTCAAGCATTGAAAAAAAAATCAGACACATTAGCTTTGGAATATACAAACATGAGAGGCATTCACCTAGATACATGCATTCATCATATCTATATACAATAAAATGCTAGGCCTGTGAGACAACCACAAAGGAGGATGAACCCCACTTTAAGGGAAATTGTGAATGATGAATTACAAAATTCGTTAAATGTAGGGTTCATTTATCCTATCTCAGATAGCCAGCGGGTATCTCCATTGGTTATTGTCCCCAAAAATAATGGTAAATGGCCACTGTGCATATATTATAGGGAACTAAACAAAGCTACCTTTAAATTTCACTTTCCCTCGCCTTTTATAGATCAAGTGTTGGACACTTTAGCAAGGAAAAAATATTTTTCCTTCCTAGATGGGTTTAGTGGATACAATCAGATTAGGATAGATCCAGAGGACTAGGAGAAGACAACATTCACATGTCCCTGGGGTACCTATGCATATAGGGTATTACCATTTGGTCTATGCAACACAACAGCCACATTCCGATGGGTGATACTTAGTATTTTCTCTAACCTTTTGCATGATTGTGTATATATGGATGATTTTACAGTAATGGGTGATACTTTTGAAGGCGCCTTACATAATCCTGAGCAAGTTTTATAGAGATGTAGAGAAACTCATCTTTCATTACGTAATGAAAAATGTTTTATTATTATGACTGAAGGTATTTTTTTGGGTCATCATGTTTCTGCTACAGGAGTTAAAGTTGATCTGGAAAAGGTTGAAATTATTGTAAAGATGCCCCCACCAACTAGTCAAACTGGAGTTTGAAGTTCCCTTGGACATGCAGGCTGCTACAAAAGGTTTTTTTGAAAATTTTACAAAGGTAGCTTGTTCAAATTATTTACTAAAGAATCTGAATTTCATTGGAATGATGAGTGTCAAGCTACATTTGATACACTCAAGAAAAATATTTCTTCAGCACCTACCTTAGGAGGCCCCGATTGGAAATTTCCCTTTCATATTTCCACTGATGCCTCTGATTCAGCCATAGGAGCAGTATTGGGTCAAAAGTAGGATCTTGTAACCCATGGTATTTATTTTGTTAGTAAAAATTTAACTCTTGCAAAACTGAATTACACGGTAATTGAAAAGTAATTCCTTGTTGTAATTTATGCTATTAAAAAGTTTAGACACTACATCACGGGCTATCAAGTTTTTTGTACACACTAATCATTCTGCCATTTGATATCTCATGAACAAATGAGTCTTTAATGGAAGGATTACTAGGTGTCTTTTGTTGCTGTAGGAATTTGACATCACAGTATTGGATATACTAGGAAACAAAAATCAGGTAGCTGATTTATTACCTAGGCTCAACCATGTAGGTGAGGATGTCCCTGTTAATGATAGATTTGCTGATGAAAATTTGTTTGTTATTTCTATCAAAACACCTTGGTTTGTTGACATGGCCAACTACCTTGCTACAGAAAAGTTTCCACCTTACTTTTCATCTAATCAGAAAAAGAAAATTATTAGGAAAAGTGTTGATTACTCTTGGATTAGGGGAGATCTCCTTTTCACTGGACCTGATTTGATTATTCGCAGGTGTGTTAGGGAAGATGAGATCTATGAAATCTTGAGATCCTGTCATGATAAACCTTGTGGAGGAAACTTTGTAGACAAGTGGACAACCTATAAGATCCTCCGCTCAGATTACTATGGGCCGAGTCTTTTTAAAGATGCAAAAGAATATGTCTGGAAGTGTGATAACTACCAGAGAATTGAGTGGCATGTACAATCAAATGAGATTTATTTGAGCCACAGGCTCTCATAGAACTGTTTGAGAGGTGGGCTCTTGATTTTGTTGGTCCCATCAATCCTATGTCCAAATTTAAGAAGTATATTTTATTTTTTACTGATTATGTTACGAAGTGGGTGGAGGCAAGAGAACTACCTAGAGCAACGGAGAAAGTAGTGGTATATTTTCTTTTCTCTAATAATTTTGTAAGATTCGGGGTACCTAGGGAGATAGTTGTTGATCAAGGTACTCAATTTGTGTCAAAGATTATGGAGGGAATTATGCAGAAATATCATATTACTCATCGGAAGTCCACTGCTTACCATCCACAAGCCAATGGGCAGGTGGAATCAACAAATAAGGTGTTGGAGACAATCCTTACCAAGACAGTGCAATTACATAAGAAGGATTGGTTTGGCAGACTCTCTGAAGCATTGTGGGAAATTCAACACACATTGGCTAGGTCCCTATGAAATTGAGGAAAATTTTCATAATGGATCTATTTGGGTTTAAACCATTGATAATGGAAATGTTAACTTCTTTTTCAATAGGCACAGACTCAAGCTATATCAAAAACACCAATCTAAGGAGGAGTTTGTGGAAGAAATTGTGAAGAAAAAGTGTTGGAAATGGTGGGAGGAGTCATTCCTTCCACTATCTCTTCTTGATTTCTTGCTGATACAATGAGCTCACTTTTTTCCTCCTCATGCTCAGCAAACCATGAGAGGAATGTCTATTAGGTATAGGTTTATTTCTTTTTTCCGAGCCCAATGGACTAGTTACGGAAAAGGAGCCCCCCTGGAGTCTTGTTTTCCAAGTATTTCAGACTCTCTAAATTTGAAATCTAGAGAGCATGGGCTACCTCGGGCTCATTAAAACTACAAGTCATTATATCCTTTGGGATCCTCTCAATAAATTTTGTTTTTTAGTTAATGTTTGGATTTCTCATGATGGACTGGTGTGGGATTCCTTAAGGCCCTCCTTCCAACAATCTTGGCCCATCGACATTGGCAAATTATTTGGGTGTAATATCAGAGACTTATGATGACTTGAAGATTGTATGCCCTAATGACAGGCTATCTCACGAGCAACAATGGGGAATCACTATGGATCCTTGACTGTTGGATCCTACAGGGGGTTCAACAATAGCTCATAAATTCACACTCGATAGGATGCATCAAGGTACCTTGGTCCTCACTTTCATTAATGTTGATGGGCCTCACATTGGTTAACAATTGACCTTAATGGTTGGTAATCCAATGAGATCATTGCACATTCGACATCAGCATCTTCACTCATGTGAAATGAATTGTACATAAACGGGGGAGAAACAATTTTCTTGTAGAAGAATTTCCTGTAGAATGTTCAGTAGTCACGGTTCCATTTCTTGTAGCAATGCCCTAGGATTCCTAGAGAAAAAAAGTCATAGACAGAACATTAGTTTAAATTATTTGATAAAGTAATGACAGTTTTATTATTGGTCAAAGTCGTGAATTGCGAGATTAAATATCTGATGTAATTTTTAAGTGGGTTATCGTTTCAAGAATCAAGCAGACATCATCCAAGGACTGGATTGTTAGAAGGTAATATCAATAAGGTATAGCCAGTGGCAAGAGACTTAAGGTAAGAGGTAATTGATGCTTTAATTTTACAAATTTGTGTGATTTAAGCTATGGTAACCCTTGCAGAAAAACGTGGTCGTAAACCATCGCATCATAAATTAAGCTCCATGGCTGATTATCATGACTCTGACATGACCGGTGGTTGTACTCTTGATATCATTCCATAGGTTGGGTCATGATGATAATCATGAACATGACCTGTTTTTTGAAATCTCTGTGCTCTCTGATATTTCCAACTTAACCCTCCCTTGTCGAGCGATCCATTACAAGTCTTAGCACAACATTTCTGTGAGTTGCATTCATCATGTGTCTCCCATCCTTCATTATGTCAAAATTGCATGCCCCTATTCAATTTGAGCTGCAAATCCCTACACTGTTGGAAGCCGACCCTCGCAGTAAATCCAGACTGGAGAAAGCACAAGTCGGGAACATCTAGTTTAGATTAACAGAGGATTTGGTGGCTCAGGCATGCGGAATTCCACATGAATGGTAACAGTTGTTTAAGAATCAACATTTCAGTAAGGGAATTTGCGCGTCCTTTCTCTAGAAGGAGCATTCAGACCCTGGCTGGAGCAAAGGGATTCCTCAGGAATTCCTAAGTAAGTATCGACACTTGCTATTCTTCTTGCAGAAGTATATAACATGTGAAGGTCGCTTTGGGTTTGTATTTTTATTTCAAATTTGGCTTCTTGGACATTTTCAAGATAAGCCTTTGAATTTTCTATATTATTTGAAGATGTCCCTAATGAAAATGTCTATGGCCGCTAAGGAAAGGGCAACCCATTTGGAGGAAAAAATCTATCACCATGGGTTGGTAAAAATCATCCTAATGGAGGTTCTAAATGATAAGAAGAACATGTGAGAGGATTTTCTAGCTAAGAATTGTTTATGGAGGATGAAGACTCTTAACCTTCAGAGCCCAAGGAGGAAAATCCAACAAGAAAAACAAGGAATAAGCCATGGACCTGTGGGTTGTAGACAAAGGAGTATGGAAAAGATGAAGAAGTGGTGGTGATTGGGGAGACTACAGGTAAAAAGCCTAAGTTGAAGGGCACTTCCACCTTGGGTAAGAGATTCACAAGGAGCCAGGTTGTCAAGCTGTCTATAAAGGACACTGTATAAGGGGGGGTACTACCCAAGAAATCTGATAAAAAGAAAGAAAAGCTTCATGACCCGCCTAAAGGAAAAGAGAAGGTAGAGACAAATGAATTCATTGATGGAGAATTAATGTCCTTCCAGGATCCTCTGCTACATGAAAGAGGAAATAAAAAACAGAAGAACACTGAAGATATGAGGACCTTAGTATGCCCCAACCTTTCCAAGGACATCATGAACGGAAAGTAACTCCCCATAAAAAGCAGTCTCTAAAGGAATTAGAGGATATTATCACTGGGCTCACTATTTTGGAATAGGCTTTGAGGAAGGAGAATTAAACTCAGAAAGAAAACAACCTACACATGCAGAAAAAACATGAGGAATGGCATCGGAAGGCGACCTGAATCATGAAGAAGAAGTAGGCTCAAATTGATCATCTAAAGATAAAAAATGAGATATACAGGGGTCATATTTAGGCAAAAGCCAGTGGGACCCAATTGGATCAGTTGCCTGTAGCCCAGGGCAAGGGCTAATTTCCTTTTTTTGGAGGGTGCAACATTTTTGCTTGCATAAGGGACATGCAAGAAGCTAGGTGTGGGGCAGATGTTGACACGCTGTTTTTCATAATTTTGATAGCTTTCCTAGACTTTACCTCTCCCATTTTGAACTCTCGTTGGCTCCCAGTTGTCCTTATTTCGGTTATATCATCTACATTTTGGCCAAAGAGTTTTATATGCTTGAGGTATGCAAATTAACATAAAAAAATGTCATTTTACCTTAATCTTACGCATTCCTTAAGCTAGATATTTCCTTATTGAATTATCATGCCAACTAATCTAGAAATCTTATGCATATTTGCTTTGCTTCGAAATAGTCTCACAATTTCCTGTAGACATCCCGTGCGGTCACATTTCCTGTAGATGCCCCAGAATTCCTTAAGATGTGGATTTCCTGCAATCGCCTAGATTTCTTGTAACAAAATCAGCAGTTAGCTATGTTTGAGTCACTTCTAAATCAAATGAGAACATGGGTTTTGTGGGGAATTATTCATACATGGATGTCCTATTATTTGTTTCAAATCCACCATCGAAGCTATCGAGATTCGCATACCTCTTTGTGTTGTTCGCATGACGAGAAACTCCAACTATGTAGTAAATTTTTTCTAATCCATGATTCCAGTCAGGGATTAGACTCAAAAAAGCTAATTTTCATAGTATGTACCATTATTGATAGCTAATAGCTCAGTTTAGTAGTTTTCCTCATTTCAGCCAAATACGATCTTTTGAACTTGTATAAATATGATTATGTTTCATATTGTAGGGGGTTGTTGGGTTGGGTTTTGCTAATAACAAATATAAGATTGTACTCATATGTAATATCTTTAGATTAATATAATACTTTATGTTCTATCCATTCTACTGAGCAATCCTTTTAATCTTGAATGTTTGTGAGTGAGGGAGGGCCCCCTTTGCTTACAACTCCCTTAGTTGTAGTCTGTGCATTTTAAATTCCTTTATGCAATAATAATTTGTTTACACATCTGATGTACTATTTCTGAAATTCCAACAGTAATATTCCATTGATTGAATGCTTAATTTTCTTTGTTAATGTGTTGATTTCATTTATGAATTTTTTTTTTTGTAAGCTGAGGAGAGTCCATTCTATTATATTACTTCATATTGAAACCATTACATATCCATGGTGGCCTCAACCTGCCCCGAAGGGAAATCGGGTCTGTTGGCCACCTTAGGTTCTTGACATCCATCCATAAACCAAAAATTTTAATCCTTCTTGTCCATGCTAAATAAGCTAAATAGTCATATAAACTATTACATTTCCTCCTATGCATAATAAAATCAAACTAAGTTCTGGAGCTATCTTTTAACTGTAACAAAGACTATCTTTTATCCTCAAAAAAACTGCATCACTCATACCCGAATCCTCAGATGTTTCCCTCAATTTTCTTCTCACCATCCTCTTCCTTTGTACCCAGGTTTCTCTTCTCGATTTGCTGCTGAATTTGATCCAGTTTCTTGTCCTGCATCATCATTGTAATCTGAATGTATTTCAACTCTCTTCTCAAATTAGGAATTCCCTTAGATAGCTTAGCCACTTCTACAGCCACTTGCTCCATGGCTTTATCCAGCAATCGCTTCATCACCCAATAAACTTGTAATGCCTATTTATACAATGTCATACACCCTCTTGTGTTTCCTGGGTCAGGAAGTAAGTATTCCCAATCGTCCATCTCTGAGCCTGATTGGGTCTGGGCTTCTTCTTCCTCCAAGTGCTGGATGATTCTTCTGATATCCTTATTTGTATTTTCACAGTATGCTTGCTCAGCATACTGTATCCTCTTCTCCAAAGATCTCCAATACTTCCTGGCTGTGGTCGCCTCCTGTTTCCCCACTGGTCGCCCTCTTCCTCCGCCATAGCGTCCTCGCCCCTTGCTTGATCTTCCTCTCCCCCTGTAGCAGCCTCCACAACCCCGACCCTTCACGCCTGAGGTGCTGCCGAGTTCGCCATCATCTTCCTGCCCCACCTTTCGCCTACCACACTGTTGTCCTACTTCAGGCTCTTCATCTTCTGCTACACCCTCATCTTTCTTGGCCTTCTTTTTTTGCTGCTCGGGTCCTTCTGGATCGGAGTCAAACATCTCCACGTCGTCTTCTGAGTCCGACTGGACTGTCTAATAATGATATTCACTAACGCCGTCCACCGGTTCCTTCCCTTTCTTCCCCGGGCTACGTCGACCTCCAGTCTCCTCTTCCGCCTCCACTCACATTCTTCTCCTAGTCGCCATCTGAGTTCTTCCTTCCCCACTATCTGTCTCCTCTCTCTATTCTCTCTGCTCTCCTCTCTTTCCGTCTGGTTCCTCTATCGTCCTTCCCCTTATCTCGCTCTCTGCAATGTCATTTATCGCTTTTCGCACCTCGTTTTGCTTACCTTCCTTATTATCATTCTTCTGCGCCTGATCCTCATTACCCCTCACTCGTTCCTCCTTCCACCTGCCTTTCGCATGATATCCCACCTCTCCTCGCCTCCCTTCTGCACCATCGTACCTCCATTCGTTTTCATCCGTCTTAACTCCATCACCTCCGATCTTCATTACTACCTCGTCGCCCTTTCTCGGGATGATATCCCTGCCTCTACTCATCCTGTTAACCATCCTCATTACCCTTACCACCTTTGCCTTGTCATCGCTCCTCCCCTGACCTATTCTTATTACTCGATTTGCCGTCATTCTCACCCCGATCGGGGGCATTTATTAAATATTTGATCTACATTGTCAAAATGATTTCTTTATTGTTGAAAGTTTGATATCTTATCTTTTCTAATCAACATCAACAATACTAAGAGCCATAGAGGGATGTTTAAATCCACTCCATAGCCTTTTGCTGCCAAATGTTGATGCAGAAAAGAGGCATTAGTTATGTGTATGATTAATTGGTATGATTAGTAAGCACTTGAGGTATTAAGCTTGCATATATTTTGCACAGCGTCTCGCAAGATTACCTACCCTAGGTTGATGATTTATGTTGACAAATTATAAGTCTATAATTCAACGCAACATTTTGGCGCCATTGTCGGGGAGGTGCTAAGGGATAATACTGAAATTGTTTTAGTACTATTTGTGATGTTTGATATTTTCAGGACTGGGGGAGTCGAAGTGGTAAAACGAAGGGCAAAGCCTACGCACCTGCAGAGTTCAAAAATTCACCAAAGTTATGTCTTGATTTCTTGGTAAGTAGTTTTTCTTTGAATTTGTTTGCATAATAGATGAATAGGGTCCAATATCTACAAATATTTTGTGGTGGTGTGAGCACCACTTCATTTATCAATAAACTGGCAAGAAAAAGGAAGCTTGCAAGAAAGACGGAAACAAGGGAAGAAGAGTCTGAACAGGAGGTTTGTAGTCCTGAAAAGAGCTTAGAACATATTCCTACTTCCATAGTAGAATCTTCTGCAGGAAAATATTCTATTGTTGCATAATTAGAACATTCCCTTACAAGGAAGACAACATCTCTACTCAGTGGCCAACCTCAAAAGGAATTCCTCATTAATCCTATTCAATAACTAGAATTTCAAACCATTGATTCTAAAGAATCTATAGTTTACAAAGGTCCTACTCCTTCTTGGTCCAATATGGTTCATGAAGAAGGAACTAGTAATATAGATGGAGGCTATGGTGAGAAGGAAGAGGAACTGGTCACGTTTGAATTTCCTATTAGGGAGACTAGTGGAGCAACTTAGATGAAGAATATTCCTCCCTCAACCTTGCCTACCTTTCGTGGACTCTCCAGTGAAGATCTTGATGCATTTTTGTTTGAGTTCGACATATTATGTAGGAGCTATGACTATGCATCCAATGCTTAGAAGTTGAAGTTGTTTCCTACAACATTGAGGGATGCAACTCTTAGGTGTTTTATGGGGTTGGCTTCAAAATCCATTACAACCTCAGATGACATGAAAAAGGTATTCTTGAAGAAATACCAAGATTATTGAAAAACTAGGGACCTTAGGGAAGCAATATTTGGCATGACTCAAAAAGAAGGGGAGAGTCTTGAGGATTTGGTGGAAAGATTTCAGTACGATCTGTAGAGATCCAGGATGAATCAACTAAGCAAGGACACCAAGAGAAAAATTTTCCTCAGGGAAATCAAACCATAATTCTGGAGATTTTGAACTTAATTGGAGGAGGTGACATATAAAATTTAAGTTATGATGATGTGTGTGAGCTGTGTTGGCGATATTTAAGAGGAAATTAAAGTTGGAGGAGGAACAAGAGATACGTCTTCCAAGCTTGTCAAGTCAGTTGCTAGAGCTGGAGTAACCACAACTGAAATGGGTAATCTATTTGAAAATTTTAAAATTGATATTCTTAGTACTTTATCTTCACAATTAGATATTTTGCAGGCTAAGAAGAAATGAGATAAACAAGAGGAATGAGAGAAAGCCCTGGCCATGCTTTGCTCAAAATGCAGGAAGAAGCATGCCTTGAGGGAATGTCTTGCAGATAGTATAGAGGTATGATGAATCTATGAAGCTGAGAATTCCACTAATTAATGTCCTTCACTTCCTAAGATTAAAGAATCATATCTAGCAGATTAGGGATTTTTTAATGCACTTTATGCAATGGCACCTAAAATACCATGGAAACCACCTCCTATATGTATGTCTCAATCTCCTTTTCAAATTTATTATACTCAAAATCAAATATGGAATATTCCAATTCCTTGGAAGCCTTGACCTCCACAACAGCCTTGGCAGGGGAACTTGTCTTACCCTATTGCACAAAATTTTCCCTCTCAGAACTTTTATCCATCATAGCCCACACTGCAACAAATGATTCAAATTCAACATCAACAACTTCAATTGCCTGCCCCACCAAATCAACCTTGTCCCACACAACTTCCTCCTCAGCCAATGTCTAAACCCAACAATAAAACCATCCAATCTACTCACAACATTGGATTGGTCACTTATCACACTTTTCCTGCCTACTTTATTACACCACAGCTGTTGCAAGAAATTTTTGTTCCCATGTTATAGGAATTTCCTGTGTCGTTGTAGGAAATTAAACTTAGATAGGGAAAAACGGTGACTTAGCTCAGAAGGATTGAAGAGATTGTAGAGGAAGATACTCTGGAAATGCTTGAAGTTGAAAACACACCTGAACAAATAGAAAAACCTACTTCAAGGCCACAAGAACCTTCCTCATCCCATACGGTCCAGTCTTCTTTTCCAGAGAGGTTGGAAATGAAATTAAAATAGCCCAAGTTTGATATTGTGTCTGAACTAGGAAATGTGTGCATTAAGATCCTGTTATTGAAAGCAATTAAGGCTATCCCAATTTATGCCAAAACAATGAGGGAGCTATGTACCAAGAAACCAAGAAGACAAAAGAGAGAACTCTCGACAGTTCAAGTAGGTGGAAAGCTTGCAAGTTTAATGTCCACTAGATTTGTTACTGAAAAATATGAAGGCCCCAAAATCCCTGTGGTTACCACCTTTATCAATGGATATCCCATAAAGAACACTTTAATTGATTTAGGTGCAACCATTAATGTGCTGACTATGGAGACTTTATATCATATAGGATATTTTGACTTATTACCTACTCCCACCATGTTAGAACTAGCAGACAGGTCTAAGGTAAAGCCAGAGGGGGTATTAGAAGGCATTGTCATCTCATTAGATTATTTGAGTACCCTGTAGACTTTTATGTTCATCAACACAAAACCAACTTGGGAAGGAATCCTTTGATCCTGGGGAGGTTGTGGTTAGCCACGACAGATGCCTACATAGGGTGTATGTTTGGAAACATGACCATCACTCATGGAGCTAAAAGAAAGCACATTAATTTGTATCCCCCTACTAAACCCCTCTTGAGATTAGAAAATACACATTGGGTTGAAGAAGAGTGTTGGGTGCAGGAATTACACTTAAGCAAACTCCTTAACACTTAATTTGTCAACCTGGGGGATCCGTAAACTTAGAGATGAAGCATAGGCAATGCCAAAGATGGTATGAATATTTCTAGTATAAATCCCTACTTTCTTTAAAGGAAAGATTGCAGAATCGAATTAAAATGAGAAAAAGGCAACTTGAACCATCAAAATAATCTAAGACTGGAACAAGGAAGATTGCATTTGCAAGAGGGAATAAAAGATAAAGGGTAATCACTCCAGTTAATTATTGTTTAACTATTGAGTGTGTGTTTTTCTTTAGCGGAGACACTTAGCAGTCTCATTAGATGGGCCCTTAAACCTGCTCCTTTAGAGATTTTCTTCTTGCACTAATCTGTCTTGTACTATTGCAGTCTACTTGCACTAGTGCAGGAACATAGATTTATGCAGAAGGTATAAATAGTGTCTTTACTAAAGGATTTTTCTTCCTACAAGGGCTTGAACTTTTCCAGGTTCAAAGCACTCAGATCCCGTAGCAAGAAACTAGTTCTTGCACCAGATCAGATCTTCCTGCACTTAGCATTTAATTATTAAAATGAGTGCTTAATTATTGCAAGTGCTATTATACTGTTAAATTAATTTTCACACATAAAAATTGAATGTTTCTGATCTTAACAGAGTGCATGAATAAAGAAAAAATCAATATGTATTTATCCTGTCATAAGCATTTAATGAAAAAAAGAAGATTGTGGGAAGTAGACTAAGAAGCCTTGCTGCATCACACCAACATGCATTGGTGCAGGTTCATTTCTCCTGCTTGGACCAGGTGGGGAAAACCAATCAAACAGAATTGTAGAAAAGGATATATCACACCAACGTGCACTGGTGCAGGGTTATTTCTCCTTCTTGGACTAGGCGGAGGAAAACCAATAAGAAATCAAGTGCAGGAAAGGGAATTTATCTATTTCACACAATGGATTTGATTTCACTCAAACATGAATGCATGTGGTTAAAACTAAATTACACTTAACAATGTAAACACAAATTACAAGAAAACAGGAAATGGGGTAAATGTGCTGGGTTGGCTAGGCCCTAGCCAACCAACGCATTTCCCTTTTAAATAAAAATGTTGCTCAGTACCTTAATCAATTTATCAGCTCAAATATAGAAACTCAATTTGCAAAACATGAGGCGGAGCTCCCTTTTATTAATTCACTAAGGCAAGTACATACATTAATACATCGTCCAGCCTAGATTTAGGTGATAACAAAATAAACTAACCTATTACTGCCTCTCTGGCTGTGTCTTTGTTCTCTTCTACTATCAAAAAAACTATCCTAGTCCTATTTACATTATACATTATATAGATCTTTGGCCAAAGGCCAAAATAGATCATTTAACCAATTACATAACCAAACATAGAATTTAGCTTTTCAGCCTTTAAAATTAGACAGTTAGCAAAACTAGCGATAGCCAATCTCTAGCTTTCGTTCTTCATAGATTCAATCTTAGCTACCTTTGGATTGATCTTGCTATCATGGTTGAAGCTGATCAAAATGAGGCAGTGATCAAGGAGGTTCAGATCTGCTGCAAGGATTTTCTGTGCTGGCAACGATGTAAGATCCGATCCTGCACTAGGATCAGCAGTCACGGTAAGTACTCTAACTAACAAATAAACATTGGAGATATTGATAAGTTACAAAGAGTGGTTAAAAGTAAGAAATAATGTAATAAATGATTAATTAATGCTAAGTTAAATTAAAAGTATTAAAAATAAAGTTTATGTGAAATATGTCATCGTGCTTGGACTGGTGCAAGATGAGGGTGTATAAATGAGGTAAAATAATAGTAAATGGTTATGATTTAGGAAGGGGAAAATGGAAAAAAGAGAGCAAATTAGGGGGCTAACATCCTCCCATCCCTATGTTGTTGTGTTTCCTCACACAACTCTTTACCTTTGCAAAAAAGCCTTCAAAACTTTGAGCATTTTAGCTCAATCCTGCTCTGACATACTGACATCAGCTTGCAATGTTTCAGACTTCTTTTTTCTGATTTTCTTTAGTTTCTTTGTCACCTTTTTAAATCACTTGAAACATTGCACAACTCGGTACTTTCAAACTCTAACTTCTCCTTTCTTTTTCTGGATCTCTGCTGTTAATTCGTCATTACTCTGCTCTTTATCCTCCTACGCTTTAGCTACGAGCTATTCTAAGTTCTGCACTTGAAGCTCTAGTTCAACTATATGAGCAGCAAGAGTTACCAAATCTTCTTATTTTTCTATCTTGACAGGGGTTGTGTCTTCCTCAGGGACCTCAATATCCCTCATGGTTACATTAGGAAATTCTTCTTCTTCTAGTTCTTCCTCTTCTGATTCTTCTTCTTGCACTGGTGCGGAAGGGGATTCAATGTCTTGTGGGGACTATGGTTCTTTGCCTGCACTAGATTCTTCATTCTTTTTCTAGGGCCTATTAATGAAATTGGCCAACAGAGTATCATCTTCAACCTTTGCAAATTTTTTTGCATCTGCAAGGACTGACAGGTTGTCTTCTTCGGGGGTCTGTGCCTGTACTGATGGTGTAGAAGGAGTCTCTTCAACAAGGGCACTAGTTGTCTTCTTATTTAGAGATGGGGCCCTTTCTTCTTTTGATTTTTTAGGTCATTTCCTTTTTGCACTAGTGCAGGAAGGACTTCACTTTACAATCTTACTCGGACCCTTGCTTGTGCTGGTGGGGTCCTCTGTCTCCTTTCTAACAGCTGTCTTTTTGTGTAGTTGTTTTAAGAGTGCCTACCAAGTCATGCCTTTAACTTCTAATTGTTTCTGGACCAAATATTTATCAGGTCGTGGTGATATAACTTCTTTTTAGCTTGGTTTGCACGTCTGTCCTGCACACCCTTGGCCATTTTTCCAATCTCTTAAGCAAATTTTAGTGGAAATTCATCCTCCACCAGATGTGCCAAGTGGCTTCGAAATGCTGTAACATCCTAAAATGGTACACAAAAGTGCGGAAGTGCCTTCCCTCACAGGTTACAAATTTCTGTAGGATAAAAAGGAGGTCCTACCACTGTCCCAACAGGGCATTGCACGGAACTCCTTCCTTCCAATCTACCTTCATCTTCTTATCGAAAACGAAATGCTCCCGTCACTTCTTTTCTAGTTTTTTATTTTTAAACCACTGCTCACCAGTATTTTCCAAGGTTGTCGCTGCTGCTATAAACTCTTCTGTAACCTCAAATTTTAGAGGCCCAATTTTTACTCAGCCATTTTTGAAACAATTGACAAACTATAATGCCACTTCACTGTTGTGCCCGTAAAACTTTTGCAAGAACTGAATAAATCCCAAGTCTCACAATAGTGCAAGACTATTGCGATACTCAGCAGTCTGTTCTACCCTACTAAGAGAAAAAGGTTCGCTTCGAACAAGTGGCATCGCTGCTTAACGGTTATGAACAGTCAAGAATTTACATCCAACACCGAGAAAATTGGTTCTTATAGATAGGGATCCAACCATCCACCATCCCTTCGATCTTATCACCCATTCATTCCACTAAAATAGTCGTGGATGCACGACATCTTTGCGATCATGTCGGATTGGTACTTGCGACGATGTTTTAATGGCTAGGTGAGGTAATCATTATGAGTGAAGGACATCTAGGATTATTGTGGAAAGGGGCAATTATATCCAAGCAACGGTTAAACACTTCTGCACTCCTTCATAATTCAAAAAAGAACTTAGCATTCATTACAAAATGATCATGATTCTTAACTTAAAAACACCTTGTACTTTAAATAAGTTTCTCCTAGTTAATATGATAGCACAAGTACTCATCGACTAAGTGAAAGGACTTCTTATAAACTTTCATGATGACCACTTTCCTATGATGTATGCTATGAAAAGAACAAATTATACCATGTTTCTGATAGGGCGCATGCTTGCACCGTTCTGCTTGCATCGCTTAAACTATGCTATTCTGCTGGTACCATTCTGCTTGCATTATTATATAGGATGACATGCTTGCACTAGTGCAAGCATAATATCTGAAAAAAGAACAAGGATTTTAAGTAAAATATAGGCTGGACTTCCAACATGGTTGCCTCACTTATACTAGAAATTTGCTTCACCCTTTCTTGATGCTTCAGAGCATATCCTTTTGCTCTTTGTGCTTGAGATCCTGCAATGAATTCATGAGGAAACAAAGAAGTGGGAAAAGGGAAATTTTAGAATGGGAAGGAATTATGCTATAGGGATTCTAGGAATAGTACCACAAGAGGGGATAAACAGAAGTGGGAAAGGGAAAAGAATTCAAGGGTAAAGTGGGGTTCTTACGAAACAGATAGGGTAAATTTAGAAGAATATGGGAAGGTTAATCATTCTGGGATTGAAGAAGAAAATTGAGGGAATATTACGGAAGTGGAATATGAAGAAAGGTAGAAAATTTTCTGGAAGGTCTGCCTGCACTAGTGCAAGAAAAATAACTGCAGCAAAAATTAAGCGTTACTTGAATAAAAATATCCATGGTAATTACCCCAATTGTATAAAGGTTGGTTCTACTAAACTTGCTTTTACTTGGTGATCGCTAGCATATCTAAAGATCAAGCAAAATTTTATTTTTATTAGAAATTTTTGATCTTCCTACCACCAAGATGGTTTTCAGGCTGATCCTTTGCAATCATGTCAATGAACTGATTTTCATAATTACAAGAAAATGTTTTTCTTTACAATTTTTTTTTTGTATTAATTTTTTTTTTTTAAGAAGAAGAAGAATTTATGTTTTCAAAAGGTTGGTATTAGCATTCACCACTACCTTCCTAAATTTATATTGGACTTGCTATTTGAAATCTTTCCTGGCAAGTGGCTGAAAAATACTTCTTTAATCTGTGTCCATTTACCAAGAATACTGAATTTTGTCCATCAATAGTTTTAACTTCTACTACTCCATTCTCGAATATTTGGATCACTTCATAAGGTCCCATCCAACATGTATGGAATTTCCCTTTAAAAATTTTAAATTTAGAATCATAAAGGAGGATCCAATCACCTAGTTGGAATTGCTTTTTTCTAAATAGACTTGTCATGCCACCTTTTGCATTGCTGCTGAATTATTATGTTATGTTGAACAACATCCCTATAAAATTCATCTCTCATTTAATTGGAGAAGACGTTGTTGTTGTGCCTCAGAGAGATCTAGTCCTAACTAAACTACAATTCTGAAAGTTTTGATCTAGAATTCAATTGGTAACAGAACCTGTTTGCCATATACCTGCTCATATGGTATATGTCCCGTGCTACTTCTCCAAGTGGTTCTGTATGCCCACAAAGCTTCTGGTAATCTTTTAGCCCAATATTTCTGATGCATATTTACTGTCTTTGTAAGAATGGACTCAATCACTTTGTTTAGGGATTCCACCTGGCCATTTTCTTGTGGGTGATACGGTGTGGATTACCTGTGCCGAATCTTGTATTGCTCCATCACACCCTGTACCAAATTAGAAATAAATTGTGGACTATTGTCAGAAACAATTTCTCTAGGCACACCAAATCTAGTAAATATTTCAGTAAAAAGAAAATCAACAACTTTTTGTGTAACAAAGGAAACAACTTTAGCTTCTACCCATTTTGTAACAAAATCTATACAAACCAAAATATGCTTTTTACTTAATGACATTGGATTTATTGGCCCTATAAAATAAATAGCCCATTTTTCAAACAACTCAATCATAATTTCGGGGCATAAAGGTATTTCATTGGTTTGATTAGGCTGGCCCATTCGTTGACAGCTATCACATCGCCTAACATATTCTTTGGCATCCTTAAACATGAAAGGCCAAAAGTAACCAACATGCAATACTTTATATGTAGTCTGCTTATCAGCAAAGTGGCCTCCACAAGGTTCATCATGAGCAGATTTCAATATGTCAAACACTTCCTCCTCTCTTACACACCTACGGATAATCAGATTTGGACCAGTGTAAAAGAGATCTCCTTGAATCTAGGAGTATGCGACACTTTTCTAAATAATATTCTGCTTTTCATGAGAAAACAAGTGGGGTGGTGTTTTCCCAGTAATCAAGTAATTAGCAATGTCAAAAAACCATGAAGAATCTATTGACATAGCAAAAATATGTCCATCCAGAAAATCATCATTAACAGGAGTTGCTTCACCAAGATTATCTAATCTAGAAAGAAAATATGCTACAACATTAGATTTTCTTGGTCTATCAACAATAGTAATATTAAATTCCTACAACAATAGTAACCGCCTAGTCACTCTACAGCTGGTCAATGTTTTTTTCATCAAATATTTAATCGCAGAATGATCAGTATGTACAAATACTTCATATCCTATAATATAGTGCTTGAACTTATTAATTGCAAAAATTACAGCTAAAAACTCTTTCTCTGTAACTATATAATTTAATTCAGCGGAAGACAAATTCTTACTAATATAATAAATAGCATAGGATTTCCTATTTTCCTCTTGTCCTAAAGCTGCACCAATAGCCAAATCTGAAGCATCAGAGGAAATGTGAAAAGGTAGGGACGAGTTAGGACCTCCCAAAACTGGTGCATGTACTAACTTTTCCTTCAATGTTTCAAAAGACTATTGGCAAGCTATGGTCCAAGAAAGTTCACTATCCTTAGCTAGAAGTCGGAAAAGAGGGGTAATTATCTTAGAAAAATTTTCAATGAATCTTCTATGGTAACCAGCATGTCCTAAAAAACCTCTTACTTCCCTTTGAGTTTTGGGTGCAGGAAGATGCAGAATGATTTCAATCTTTGCTAGATCAACCTAGATACCTTTACTAGAAATCAAATGGCCAAGCACCACTGCCGCTTTGCACATTAATCTACATTTCGTGTCACTCAAGGTAATATGGGCTTCCTGACAATGAAGAATTACATTCTCTAGATTTTTGAGAGCTTCCTGAAAAGAATCACCAAACATAGAAAATTCATCCATATAAATCTCTACGAATTCCAGATCAGCAAAAATGGCCAAGACTAGCCTTTGAAGGGTAGCTGGGGCATTACATAAACCAAAGGGAAGCACTTTATAAGAAAATGTACCCCATGGACATGTAAAAGTATTTTTATCCTGATCTTCAGGTGCAACTTGTATTTGGTTATAACCACTGAAGCCATCCAAAAAGGAAAAATATTTCTTTCCTGCAAGGATATCAAGCACCTGGTCAATGAAGGAGAGAGGGAAATAATCTTTGAGAGTGGATTTATTTAACTCTCGATAATCAATAAAAATATGCCATCTTCCATCTTTCTTAGGTACTAGCACTAATGGAGAGACCCACTGATTGTCGGAAATAGGATATATAAAATCGACATCCAAGAGTTTCTGTGCTTTTTCCTTCACAATATCACTTGGAGATGGATTCATTCACCTTTGGGTTTTTTAGACAGGTCGGGTTCCTTCCTGAATATAGATATGATGTGTAAAAGTTTCAAGAGGAATGCCCTTCATATCTTTATAGCCCCAAGCAAAGGCATTGAGATGGTTTTGCAACAAATTCACAAGCTTCTCTTGCTCAGATGAGTCCAAATATGAACTAATATGCAAGGATTTACTAGGGCTAATCTCAACAAGAGTAGTATCAGGCTTAGGAGCATTCAAGGGAGTGATCAAATGCAGTGATACAAAAGAATGATAATCATGATTACATTGAAAATCTAGGCTAAAATTCTGGCTCAATAGCTCAAAATTAGTCATAGTGTCTAGATTATTTAGGGAATCTCGAATCTCATCTTCTTGTGAAGACCCAGTAAAATGATGGATAAGGGAAATGGGCTGAGTCTCCCAATCACTACTTTGATCCAACCATAAAGTATCTCGAAGATCCTGAATGGATCTTGCAGGCGGGTATAAGGTAACTTTCTTCCTAGAATCTCTATGCGAAATATACGTATCACCGGAATGACATCCAATATATTCATCAGCCGTAACAAGCCATGGTCGACCCAAGATCAAGGGATGTCCCCCTGCTGGGTTCTTTGGCTGAAGCATAATGAAATCAATAGAATGTTCCCAAGAAACTAATGAGATGATCACATCATCCAATACTCCTTCTAGCTTAATTTTAGATCTATCTTCTAATTCAAGCAGAATGGGAGTAGGGCGAAGATGAGATAATCGAAGTTGATCCATGGTTTTCTTAGTCATGACATTAATGACTACCCCTAGGTCTATAAAAACATTAGCAACAAGGACATTACCAATCTGAACTAAGACAACAGGGTTTCCAGGATCAATATATTTTTCCATAGACACACATCCTTCATCAACTTTGCTACCCTACCAACAAATTGAATGGTTTAGGGTTCCAATCTCTTCCTCCTAGGTTTCTAGAGATAGAGTTCCTTAATAATCTTGGTACAAATGGGGATCTCTTTGATGGCTTGAAGCAAAGGTATCTTAATAAAAATATTCTAAAGCTCTGATGCCAAGCTAGTCTCAGAAATAGGCTCGCTTCTTTCGATTACTAGCCTCTCTAGGAAGGGAGGCTGGTTGGAAGAAGATGGCAAGGATTCAAAGGGTAAGGGCTGCTTAGTGACAGCTTTCAGTGAATGGTTAAGAGTTTCCTCTTCTCCTTTCTCTTCATCAATCACTATAGGTTGCTTCCAATTTTCTGATGTTATAGTCCTTCCCAATCTTAATTGAATATCATGAACCCCAACTAGAATAGACTGGTACTTGAATGGTAAAGGTGGGTTTGTTACATAGATCATTTGCACTACTTTATTATTGTTAGGATTGGGCATAGGCTGAGTAGGCAACTGAAGAGGTTGAAAAGGTGGAAGTAAAGGCAACGGTGGAGTAGATTGACTCGGAAGTTGAGGCATTGAATAAGGTGTATGCGTAGATGGATATGACTGCATAGGTGGCTGGTAGGAATATGGAGAATGAGTTGGCCCTCTCCAACCTTGTTGCCATGGTTGAGAAGGTTGCACATGCTGATATTGATTCCCATACTGCCACTGTTGATTAGTGTTAGGATAAGAATATGCATGTGAATTATAACCAAAATAGTGTGGAGAAAATACAGGAGCCATACTTGCACTTACCCAAGGCCAATTCCTTCTTTCTCCCATAGCATACAAGTATTCATCTTCAGCTTGTCCCCGTGTAAATACAACATTAAGTCCTGGTATAGAGAGACAATTTTCTATGACATGGTGTTCTATACAAATAGCACACTTATTAGTTTCTTTCAAATTAAGAGGACACTCTTTAGGAGGATGCTTGTCTCTACATTTAGGACAGAAAATACATAATGACTCTTGTTCCTTTATGAGTTTCTGCTGAAATTTTAAAGAGTCCAACAATTTGGTAACAGTATTCATTATATCAATTTTCATGTTTTCCATTTTATTTTCTAGTCCAATAATCATAGCATCAGTAGATTCAGTTTTTCTATTTCTATTTTGAGTTATTCTACCAGATCTATACTAATTTCTTGAAAATTTCCCACATAATTCACAAATTTTTTCAAAAGTTCGCTGAGAAATATCACCTTGTCCTAATAGATTTAAATTATTTCTAGCATTATCAGTAAGTCCTCTTAAGAACAAGGTTCTAATAGTTCTGGGATCAAGCTTAAGTTTCAACCTTTGTAGAATATATAGAAATCTTTGTACGTAATCTTCACAAGAGTTTCATCGTCATCCTGTATGATTGTAAAAATCTCATCCTGCATGTCTCGAGTTTTGCAATATTCTTGATATTTAGACAAAAACACTCTCTTCATATGATCCCAAGAGATTATAGTGTTTCCTCCTAACCCCATAAACCAGCATAGAGCTAAGCCCTTGAGAGTAACAAGAAATAATCTTAACTTCTGAGCATTAGTTGAATAATCATAACTTCTACACATAATATCAAACTTGAATAGAAAAGAGTCAGGATCTTCATGAAATTTACCATGGAAATGAGGGAGAGCTGATGATTGAATATTCTTCATTTGCACCACAGTATCAGGGTCCCCAATTGGAAACACAAAGTGGATTGCTCTGCACTTACCTGGTTTTCACCAATCCCTTCTGTATGATCTTCATGGTCTGCCATTGTTTCCGTTTTACTTGAACCGCTCTCAACAAGTTGAACCACACATGAGCTGTTGTCACCAAAATCCAAGTGGACTATTCATGCGTGATGGGTTTGAATTGGATTGGGCTTCCTGCTTACAGAAGGAGATCCAATATGAGAATTGTTTTTAGAATTATTTTGGCCCTTAGTGGGCTTCGAATCCTTACCTTTTCTAGGCATTCATTTCAAAAAAGAAAGAAAAATAACAAACAACTTCTAATAAAAAATACTGTCGGAAATAATTTAACACCAGTAAAATTCCTTCAAAGAAGATTTTCCAAACAATATTGCAAAAATAAAGCAAAAATTACCTCTATTGTATAATCAGAAAATTCTTACCAAATCAAATCGCCTCCCCGACAACGACGCCAAAATGTTGGGTGTAGGAATTACACTAAAGTAAACTCCTCAACACTTAATTTGTCAACCCGGGGGATCCGTAAACTTAGAGATGAAGCACAGGAAATGCCAGATATGGTATGAATATTTTTAATATAAATTCCTACTTTCTTTCAAGGAAAGATTGCAGAATCAAATTAAAAAGAGAAAAAGGCAACTTGAACCATCAAAATAATCCAAGACTGGAACAGGGAAAATTGGATTTGCGAGAGGGAATTAAAGATAAAGGGTAATCACTCCAGCTAATTATTGTTTAACTACTGAGTGTGTGTTTTTCTTTAGTAGAGACACCTAACAGGCTCATCAGATGGGCCCTTAAACCTGCTCCTTTAGAGATTTCCTTCTTGCACTAATCTGTCCTGTAATATTGCAGTCTGCTTGCACTAGTGCGAGAGCATAGATTTATGCAGAAGGTATAAATAATGTCTTTACTAAAGGCTTTTGCTTCCTGCAAGGGCTTCAACTTTTCCAGGTTCAAAGCACTCAAATCCTATGGCAAGAAACTAGTTCTTGCACAGGATCAGAGCTTCCTGCACTTAGCATTTAATTCTTAAAATGAGTGCTTAATTATTGCAAGTGCTATTATATTGTTAAATCAAATTGCACACATAAAAAGTGAATGTTTATGATATTAACAAAGTGCATGAATAAAGAAACAATCAATATACATTTATCCTTTCATAAGCATTTAATGAAAGAAAGAAGATTGCGGGAAGTAGACTAAGAAGCCTTGTTGCATCACACCAACGTGCACTGGTTCATATTCATTTCTCTTGCTTGGACTAGGCGGGGAAAACCAATCAAACAGAATTACAGAAAAGGAGACATCACACCAATGTGCACTGGTGTAGGTTTATTTCTCCTGCTTGGACCAGGTGGAGGAAAACCAATTCTGAAATCAAGTGCAGGAAAGGGAATTTATCTACTTCACACAACAAATATGCTTTCACTCAGATAGGAATGCACATGCTTAAAATTAAATCACTCTTGACAATGTAAACACAAATTACAGGAAAACAGGAAATGGGGTAAATGTGCCGGGTTGGCTAGGCCCTAGCCAACCAGCACGTTTTCCTTTTAAATAAAAACGCTGCTCATTACCTTCATCGATTCATCAACTCAAATACAGAAACAAAATATTTATAACATGAGGCGAAGCTCCATTTTATTAATTCACTGAGGCAAGTACATACGTTAATACATCGTTTAGCTCAGATTCGGATGATAATAAAATACAGTAACCTGTTACCACCTCTCTGGTTGTGTCTTTGTTATCTTCTACTATAAAAAAAACTATCCTAGTCCTATTTACATTCTACATTATATAGATCTTTGGCCAAAGGCCAAAATAGATCATTCAACCGATTACATAACCAAATGCAAGATTTAGCTTTTCAGCCTTTAAAATTAGACAGTTAGAAAAACTAGTCGTAGTCAATCTCTAACTTTCGTTCTTCACATATTCGATCTCAGCTACCTTTGGATTGATCTTTCTGTCGTTGTTGAAGCTGCTCAAAATGAGAAAGTGATCAAGGAGGTTCAAATCTGCTGCAAGGATTTGTTATGCTGGCAACGGTGCAAGATCTGATCCTGCACTAGGATCAACGGTCACGATAAGTACTCTAACTACCAAATAAACATTGGAGATATTGATAAGTTACAAAGAGTGATTAAAAGTAATAAATCATGTAATAAATGATTAATTAAGGCTAAGTTAAATTAAAATTATGAAAAATAAAGTTTATGTGAAATATGTCACCATGCTTGAACTGGTGCAAGATGAGGGTGTATAAAAGAGGCAAAACAATGGTAAATGGTTATGATTTAGGAAGGGGAAAATGGCAAAAAGAGAGAAAATTAGGGGGCTAACAAAGAGGAGCATGATTCAGAATGTACCTGACCAGTTTTGACAATATCCCAAGTCATGAGCTTTAAAAAAAAATTAGAAGAAATTTTGATAATTTGTTGTATTTCTAATCCTGATTTTCCGTAGCAATTAGAAGCGTAGTCCAGTCATTATTTGGATATCATTACTGATCTGCAAGATTCTCATGAACATAGTACAACAACTAAACTACATTCAGCCCTCTTATATGCATTTCCTGC
>APFE030455996.1:120729-204358 GCA_000404065.3 Pinus taeda | reverse complement strand
GGTAAGGTAGTTGAAATTTTTCCTAAAAAATCTTTAACATTAACTATCCCTTAACCCCTCAATAAGAAAAACAGTTAACTAAAGCATTGAAAAATTTTTCAGATACATTTTCTTGGGAATATACAGAAATGAGAGGAATTCATCTAGATACACAAATTCATCATATCTATATAGAAGAAAATGTTAGGCCCGTGAGACAACCACAAAGGAGGATCAACCCCGCTTTAAGGGAAATTATGAAAGATGAATTACATAAATTGTTAAATGTAGGATTCATTTATCCTATCTCAGATAGCCAATGGGTAACTCCACTGGTTATTGTGCCCAAAAAGAATGGTAAATGGAGAGTATTTAGATTAAAGGGAACTAAACAAAGCTACCTTAAAAGATCACTTTCCCTTGCTTTTTATAGATCAAGTGTTGGACACTTTGGCAGTGAAAAAGTATCTTTCCCTCTTAGATGGGTTCAATGGATACAATTAGATTAGTATAGCTCCAGAGGAATAGGATAAACAACATTCACATGTCTCTGGGGTACTTATTCATATAGGGTATTACCACTTGGTCCATTCCACACACCAACCACATTCTAGTGGGCAATCATTAGTATATTCTTTGACCTTTTGCTTGATTTCGTAGAGGTGTATATGGATATTTTATAGTAATGGGTGATACTTTTGAAGGGACTTTACATAATCTTGAGAAATTTTTGGAGAGATGCAGAGAAACTATTCTTTCATTAAGTAATGAAAAATGTTTTAAGATTATGACTAAAGTTATTGTTTTGGGTCATCATGTTTCTACTGCAGGAATTAAAGTTGATCCAACAAAGGTTGAAGCTATTGTAAAGCTACCCCCACCAACCAGTCAAAAGGGAGTTCAAATTTTCCTTGGACATGCAGGCTACTACAGAAAGTTGAAAATTTTAAAAAAGATAGCCTCTCCATTGTTCAAATTATTGACAAAAGAATCTGAATTTCATTGGAATGGTGAGTGTCAAGCTAAATTTGATACACTCAAGGAAAATATTTCTTCATCACATGTCTTGAGAGGCCCAAATTGGAAATTTCCCTTCCATATTTCCACTAATGTCTCTGATTTAGCCATAGGAGAAGTATTGGGTCAAAATGAGGATCCTGTAACTGATGCTGCTTATTTTGTTAGTAAAAATTTAACTCCCACAGAGCTAAATTACATGGTAACTCAAAAAGAATTCCTTGATGTAATTTATGCTACTAATAAGTTTAGACATTACATCACGAGCTATGAAGTTTTTGTACACACTTATCATTATATCATTCAATATCTAAAGAACAAACTAGACACTAATGGCAAGATTACTAGGTGGCTTTTTTTGCTGCAAGAATTTGACATCACAGTATTAGACCAGGAAAGAAAATCAAGTACCTGATTTCTTATCTAGGATCAACCATGTAGGTGAGAATTTTCCTATTAATTATAGCTTTCCTGATTAAAATTTGTTTTCTAATTCTGTCAGAACACCTTGGTTTGCAGACATGGCCAACTATCTTGCTACTGGAAAGTTTCCACCTTACTTTTCATCTAATAAGAAAAAAGAGAATTATGAGGAAAAGTGTTGATTACTCTTGGATTAGGGGATATCTCTTTTTCACTGGACTTGATTTGATTATTCACAGGTGTGTCAGAGAAGATGAGATCTATGACATCTTGAGATCTTCTCACGATGAACCTTGTGGAGGACACTTTGCATTGAAGTGGACAACCTATAAGATCCTCCGCTCAGGTTACTATTGGCCAAGTCTTTTTAAAGATGCAAAAGAGTATGTATGGAAGTGTGATATTTGCAAGAGAATGGGGTGGCCTGTACAATCAGACGAGATGCCTGTTCAGCCACAAGTTCTCATATAACCTTTTGAGATGTGGGCTCTTGATTTTGTAGGTCCCATCAATCCTGTGTCCATAGGTAAGAAGTATATTTTAATTTGTACTACTTATGTTACAAAGTGAGTGGAGGCAAGAGCACTACCTAGAGAAAAGGAGAAAGAAGTGATAGATTTTATTTTCTCTGATATTTTTGTAAGAATTGGCATACCTAGGGAGATAGTTATTGATTAAGGTACTCAATTTGTATCAAAAATTATGTAGAGAATTGTGCAAAAATATCATATTACTGATTGGATGTCCACCCCTTACCATCCACAGGCCAATGGGTAGGTGGAATCAACAAATAAGGTGTTGGAGACAATCCTTACCAAGACAATGCAATTACATAAAAAGGATTGGTCTAACCTACTTCTTGAAGCATTGTGGGCTCACATAATCATATGGAGAATTACCACTAGCTTCTCTCCATATGAATTGGAGAATGGAAAGAAAGTTTTATTGCCCATTGAATTTCAAATCAGAACTTCCAAGATGGTAGCAGATTTGGGTATAGACCTTAATGAAGCTCAACAACAGAGAATCTTACAGCTCAATGCGTTGGATGAGATTAGGCAGGATTCTTTATAGCATATTCACTTGATCCCACAACAAAGGGATAAATGGAACAAAAATATACATTAAAAAGAAGCAATTCAAAGAGGGAGATTGGGCCTTGTTGTATGATTCAAAATTTAAGAACTTTAAAGGGAAACTCAACACACATTGGCCAGGCCCCTATTAAATTGAGAAAGATTTTGATAATGGATCTGTTCAAGTTAAAACCATTGATGATGGGAATGTTACCTTCTTGCTGAATGGGCACAAAATCAAGCTATATCAAAAACCCAAATCTAAGGAGGAATTTGTGGAAGAAATTGTGGATAAAAAAGAGATGGAAATGGTGGGAGACGGAGTCATTCCTTCCACTATCTCTTCCTGATTTCCTACTGATACAATGAGATTTCCTCCTCATGCTCAGTAAACCATGAGATGAATGTCTATTGGGTACAAGTTTATTCCTTTTTCCGGGCCCAATGGACTAGTTACGAAAAATGAGTTCCCTTGGAGTCTTCTTTTCCAAGGATTTTAGACTCTCTAAAATTGAAATCTGGTGAGCATGGACTACTTTGGGCTTGTTAAAAATACAGGTTAGTAGATCCTCTAGGATCCTCACAATAATTTTATTTTATTTTATTTTTTTTAGTTAATTTTTGTATTGCTCGTGTTGGACTGATGTAGGATTTCTTAAGTCCCTACTTCCAACAATATTTTCCCATCGACATCAGCGAATTATCTGGGTGTAAGATCAGAGTCTTATGATTCCTTGAAGCTCGTATTCCCTAATGATAGTATATCTCCCTAGCAACAATGGGGAATAACTATGGCTCATTGACTACTGGATCCAACAAGGGATTTGACAATAGCTCATAAACTCACACCCGATAGGATGCATTAGGGTACCTTGGTCCTCATTCTCATTAATGGTGATGGGCTTCACATTGGTTAATAGTTGACCTCAATGGCTGGCAATCCAATGATATCATTGCACATTCGACAACAACACCTTCACTCATGTGCAATGAAATGTACATAAATGGGGGAGAAACGGTTTTTCCTGTAGAAGAATTTCCTACAGAATTTTCAGTAGTCACGGTTCCATTTTCTATAAAAACACCCTAGGTTTCTTGAAGAGAAAAAGTCATAGAAAAAACATTAGTTTCAATTATTTGATGAAATACTGAGAGTTTTATTATTGGTCGAGGTCATCAATTCTGAGTTTAAACGTCTGATGTAATTTTCAAGTGGGTTATCATTTCAAGAATCAAGCAGACATCATCCAAGGACTGGACCGTAGGAAGGTAAGATCGGTAAGGTACATATAGTGACATGAAACTTAAGGTAAGAGGTAATTGATGCTTTAATTTTAAAAATTTGTGTGATTTAAGCTATGGTAACCCTTGCGGAAAAATGCAGCCATAAACCATTGCATCATAAATTAAGCTCCACTCTCGATTATCATGACTCTGACATGACCGGTGGTTGTACTCCCGATTTCATTCCCCAGGTCGGATCATGATGATAATCATGATCACGACCTAATTTTCGAAATCTCCATACTCTCCGACATTTCCAATTTAGCCCTCCCTTGTCAAGTGATCCATTGCAAGCCTTAGCACAACATTTCTGTGAGTTGCATTCATCCTATCTCTCCCATCCTTCATTATGTCAAAATTGTGTGCCCCTGTTCGATTCAAGCCGCAAGGCACTGCACTGTTGGAAGCCAACCCTCATAGTAAAGAAACGTTGGAGAAAGCAAGGTGGTTACCATTGCTTCAAAAATTCATCAACCACAATTAAGAGGTTACGAAGTCCTTTGCCTTGAATTTGAAGGGTGACAAAGCACAAGTCGGGAACGTCCAGTTTAGGTTAACAGAGAATTTGGTGGCTCGGGCATGCGGAATTCCAGAGGACAGGGAAAGTTGGTTTAAGAACCAACATTTCAATAAGGGAATTTGCATGTCCTTTCTCTAGAAGGAGCATTCAAACCTTGACTGGAGAAAAGGGATTCCATAGGAATTCTTGAGAAGTATCAACACCTGTTATTTTTCCTATAGAAGTATATAACATGCGAAGGTCGCTTTGGGCTCACGTTTTTATTTCACATTTGGCTTCTCGGACATTTTCAAGATAAGCCTTTGAATTTTCCATATTATTTGAAGATGTCCCTGATGAAAATGTTTACAGCCACTAAGGAAAGGGCAACCAATTTGGAGGAAAACCTCTATCACCATGGGCTTGTAAAAATCATCCTAATGGAGGTTTTGAAGGATAAGAATAAGACTTGGGAGGATTTTCTCGCCAACAATTATTTCACAAAGGACGAATACTCTGACCCTTCAGAGAAAAAGGAGAAAAAGCCAGCAGAAAAACCAAGGAGGAATCAATGGACTCGTGGGTCACAGACAGAGGAGGACATAAAATATGAAGAAGTGGTGGTGACTAGGGAGACTACAGGTAAAAAGCCTAAGTTTAAGAGCACTTCCACCCCCGCTACGAGATTCACAAGGAGTGAGGTTGTCAAGATGGCTATAAAGGACACTTTAGAAGGGGGGATACTACCCGAGAAATCTGATAAAAATAAAGAAAAGCTTCATGACTCGCATAAAAGAAAAGAGAAGGTAGAAACAACTAAATTCATTGATGGAGAAGTAATGTCCTTCCAAGATCTCCAGCTGCATGAAAGTGGAAATAAAACAACAGAAGAACAGTGAAGACAGGAGGACCTTAGCATGCCCCAATGTTTCCAAGGACATCATGAGGGGAAAGTAACTCCCCAGAAAAAGCAGTCTCTACTGGAATTAGAGAAGATTATCACTGAGCTCATTATTTTGGAACGGGTTTTGAGGAAGGAGAATGAAACTCTGAAAGAAATTAACCTACGCATGCCATTCCTCATGTTCTTTCTACATTAGTAGGGTGTTTTCTTTTAGAGTTTCATTCTCCTTCCTCAAATCTCATTCTGAAACAGTGAGCTTAGTGATAATCCCCTCTAATTCTTGTAGAGACTATTTTTTCTGGGGAGTTACTTTCCCCTCATGATGTCATTGGAAAGATTGGGGCATACTAAGGTCCTCCTGTCTTTGTTGTTCTTTTGGCTTTTTTATTTCCGCTTTAATGCAGTGGAGGATCCTGGAAGGGAATTAATTCTCCATCAATGAATTCAATTGTCTCCACCTTCTCTTTTCCGTTAGGTGGGTCATCAAGATTTTCTTTATTTTTATCAGATTTCTTGGGCAGTTCCCCCCCCCTTCTAAATTGTCCTTTATAGCCAGCTTGAGAGCCTGGCTCCTTCTGAATCTTTTAGTGGGGATGGAAGTGTCCTTCCAATTAGTTTTTTACCTATAGTCTCCCCAGTCACCACCACTTATTCATCCTTTTTGTCCTCCTTTGTCTGCAACCCATAGGTCCATGGCTTCTTCCTTGGTTTTTCTGCTGGCATTTCTTCCTTTCGCTCTGAATGTTCAGAGTCTTCATCCTCCACGAAATAATTCTCGGCCAGAAAATTCTCCCACATATTCTTCTTATCCTTTAAAACCTTCATTAGGATGATTTTTACCACCCCACGGTGATAGAGGTTTTCCTCCAAATGGGATGACCTTTCCTTAGCGATTGTAGACATTTTCATCAGGGAAATCTTCAAATAATATGGAAAATTCAAAGGCTTATCTTGAAAATGTCAAAGAAGCCAAATGTGAAATAAAGCCGCAAGCCCAAAGCGACCTTCGCATTTTATATACTTTTGCAGGAAAAATAACAGGTGTCGACACTTACTTCTCAGGAATTCCTGTGGAATCCCTTTGCTCTAGTCAGGGTTTGAATGCTCCTTCCAGAGAAAGGATGTGTAAATTCCCTTATTGAAATGTTGATTCTTAAACCAATATTCCCCATCCTGTGGAATTTTGCATTCCCAAGACACCAAATCCTTTGTTAATCTGAACTGGACGTTATCAATTTATGCTTTGTCACCATTAAAATTTAGGGAAAAGGACTTTGTAACCTCTGAATTATGGTTGTTGAATGTTTGAAACAATGGTAACCACCCTACTTTCTCCAAACTCACTTTACTGTGAGGGTCGTATTCCAACAGTGCAGGGACTTGCAGCTCGAATCGAATAGGGGCACACAGTTTTGACATAAGGAATGATGAGGGATAAGAGATGAATGCAACTCACAGAAATGTTGTGCTAAGACTTGCAATGGATCGCTTGACAAGGGAGGGATAAATTGGAAACATCATAGAGCACAAAGGTTTCGAAAAATAGGTTGTGATCATGATTATCATCATGATCCAACCTGCGGAATGATATCGAGAGTACAACCACTGGTCATGTCAGAGTCATGATAATCAAGCATGGAGCTTAATTTATGTTGCAATGGTTTATGGCTGCGTTATTTTGCAAGCGTTACCATAGCTTAAATCACACAAATTTTTAAAATTAAAGAATGAATTACCTCTGACCTTAAGTGTCCTATCAAGTGTTGTACCTTACCGAGCTTACCTTCCAACAGACCAATCCTTAGATGACATCTCCTTGATTCTTGAAATGATAACCAACTTAACAATTATATCAGATGTATAATCTCACAATTCATGACCTCGACAAATAATATAACTATCAGTACTTTATCAAATAATTTAAACTAATGTTTTTCTATGACCTTTGTTCTTCAGGAAACCCAGGGCGTTGTTGTAGAAAATGGAATCGTGACTGCTAAACTTTCTGTAGGAAATTATTCTATAGGAAAAACCATTTATCCCCTGTTTATGTACAGTTTATTGCACATGAGTGAAGGCGTTTATGTCGAATTTGCAATGATCTCATTGGATTACCAACCATTAAGGTCAATTGTTAACCAATGCGAGGACCATCACCATTAACGAGAGTGAGGACCAAGGTACCCTGATGCATCCTATCGGGTGTGAATTTTTGAGTTGTTGTTGAACCCCCTGTAGGATACAGTAGTCAAGGAGTCATAGTGATTCCCCATTGTTGCTGGAAAGATAGCTTGTCAATAGGGCATACAGGCTTCAAGGCATAATAAGACTCTCATCTTACACCCAAATAATTTGCTGATGTCGATGGGCCATGATTTTTGGAAGGAGGGCCTTAAGAAATCCCACATCAATCTAACACGAGTAATCCAAAATTTAACTAAAAAACAAAATTTATTGAGAGGATCACAGAGGATCTACTAGCTTGTAGTTTTAACAAGCCCAAGGTAGTCCATGATCGCCAAATTTCAATTTTAGAAAGTCTGAAATACTTGGAAAAGAAGACTCCAAGGGGGCTCCTTTTCTATAACTAGTCTATTTGGCCTAGAAAAAGGAATGAACTTTTACCCAATAGACATTCCTCTCATAGTTTATTGAGCATGAGGAGGTACAAAGTGAGCTCATTGTATCAACAGAAAATCAGGAAGAGATAGTGGAAGGAATGACTCCTTCTCCCACCATTTCCATCTCTTTTTTCTTCACAATTTCTTCCACAAATTCCTCCTTAGATTGGGGTTTTTGATATGCTTGAGTCTGTGCCCATTCACCAAGAAGGTAACATTCCCATCATCAATGGTCTTAACCCAAATATATCCATTATCAAAAACTTTCTCAATTTCATAGAGCTCTAGCCAATGTGTGTTAAATTTCCCTTTACAGTTCTTAAATTTTGAATGATACAACAAAGCCCATTCTCCCTCTTTGATATGCTTCTTTTTAACGTATCAGTCATGCCAATTTAGCCTGTTGTTGTTGGATCAAGTCAGTATGCTGAAAATCATCCTGCCTAATCTCATCCAACTCATTGAGCTACAAGATTCTCTGTTGTTTAGCTTCATCAAGGTTTACACCCAAATATGTTGCCATATTGAAAGTTATGATCTAAAATTCAATGGGCAATAAAACTTTCTTTCCATACACAAATTCATATGGAGAGAAGCCAATGGTCTTTCTCCATGTGATCATGTAATCACACAATGCTTAAGGAATTCAGTCAGACCAATCCTTCTTATGTAATTTCACTGTCTTGGTAAGGATTGTCTCCAACACATTATTTGTTGATTCTACTTGCCTATTGGCATGTGGATGGTAAGGGGTGGACTTCCAATGAGCAATATGATATTTCCACACAATTCCCTGAATAAGAATTGACACAAACTGAGTACCTTGATCAGTAACTATCTCCCTAACTGCCCCAAATCTTACAAAAATACCAGAGAAAATAAAATCTACCATTTCTTTCTCTATTGCTCTAAGTAGTGCTCTCGCCTCCACCCACTTCGTAACATAATCAGTAAAAACTAAAATATACTTCTTAGCTTTGGACATAGGATTCATGGGACCTACAAAATCAAGAGCCCACCTCTCAAAATGTTTTATGAGAACCTGTGGTTGCAAAGGCATCTTGTCTGATTGTACACGCCACCCCATTCTCTAGCATCTATCACACTTCCGAACATAATCTTTTGCATCTTTAAAAAGACTTGACCAATACTAACCTAAGTGGAGGATATTATAGGTTGTTTGTTTTTCTACAAAGTGTCCTCCACAATGTTCATCATGACAAGCTCTCAAGATGTCATAGATCTCATATTCCCTAACACACCTACGATTAATCAAATCAGGTCCAATGTAAAAGAGATCTCTCCTAATCCAAGAGCAATCAACATTTCTCCTAATAACTCTCTTTTTCTGATTAGATGAAAAGTAAGGTGGCAACTTTCCTGTAGCAAGATAGTTGGCCATGTCTGCAAACCAAGGTGTTTTGAGAGAAATAACAAACAAATTTTCATCAGGAAAGCTATCATTAATAGGAATGTCCTCACCTGCATGGATGATCCTAGATAAGAAATCGGGTACCTGATTTTCGTTTCTTGGTCTATCTAATACTGTGATGTCAAATTCCTACAGCAAGAAAAGCCACCTAGTAATCCTGCCATTAGTGACAACATAAATTATAGCAAGGAATTCTTTTTGAGTTACCGTGTAATTCAGTTCTGAAGGAGTTAAATTTTTACTAACAAAATAAATAGCATGGGTTACAGGATCCTCCTTTTGACCCAATATTGCTCCTGTGGCTGAATCAAAGGCATCAGTAGAAATATGAAAGGGAAATTTCCAATATGGGCCTCTCAAGGTAGGTGTTGAATAAATATTTTCCTTGAGTGTATCAAATGAAGCGTGACACTCATCACTCTAATGAAATTCAAATTATTTAGTCAATAATTTGAACAATGGAGAGGATACCTTTGTAGAGTTTTCAATAATACTTCTGTAGTAGCCTACATGTCCAAGGAAAATTCAAACTCCCTTTTGAATCGTTGGTGGGGGAAGCTTTACAATAGCTTCAACCTTTGCCAGATCAACTTTAATTCCTGCAACAGAAACATGATGACCTAAAACAATACCTTCAGTCATAATCATAAAACATTTTTTATTACTTAATGAAAGATTCGTTTCTCAAAATAATTTAAAGCCTCTTTAAAAGTATCATCCATTACTGTAAAATCATCCTTATAGACCTCTACGCAATCATGCAAAAGGTCAGAGAAAATACTAAGGACTGCCCGTTGGAATGTGGCTAGTGTGTTGCATATACCAAATGGTAATACCCTATAAGCATAGGTACCCTAGGGACATGTGAATGTTGTCTACTCTTGGTCCTATGGAGCTATCCTAATCTGATTGTATCCATTGAACCCATTGATGAAGGAAAAAAAAAATTCCCTGCTAAATTGTCCAACACTTGATCTATAAAATGCAAGGGAAAGTGATATTTTAAGGTAGTTTTGTTTATTACCCTATAATCTACACACACTCACCTTTTACCATTCCTTTTGGGGAAAATAACTAGTGGAGATACCCACTGGCTACCTGAGCTAGGATAAATGAACTCTACATTTAACAATTTATGTAATTCATCTTTCACAATTTCCCTTAAAGTGGGGTTCATCCTCCTCTGTGGCTGTCTCACAGACCTAGAAATTTCTTCTATATAGATATGATGAATTCATGTATCTGGGTGAATGCCTCTCATGTCTGTATATTCCCAAGTGTCTAAAAATTATTTCAATGCTTGAATTAACTATTTTTCTTGTTCAGGGGTTAAGGCAGAATTAATGTTTAAATATTTTTCAGGAAAAATTCAATTATCTTACCCCCGCAGTTAGTCAAGGAATATGTAGGAAAGGTAGATAAGAGGGATGAATGTAGTTCAACTGATTTACTCTGTTCATGAGAATTCTACAGATCAATAATGATATCCAAATTATGACTATACTACCCTTCTAATTGGTATGGAAAATCAGGATTAGAAATACAACAATTTAACAAAATTTCTTTTGAATTTTTTTTAAGGCTCATGGCTTGGGCTATTGTCAAAACTAGTCATGTACATTCTGAATCATTGTTGGTCACTTTAATTGTTGATTAATTCAAGAAACTAAGTGCTACATAAATTTTCAACCCAGGGAAGTGTGTTTATTTCAAAGGAAACTACACACTATATGTGCTCAATCTCAAAAGCAGTAAAAGTCGTAGTAATAAGTATACTAGTCACACCTTGCTCTAAGAAAACAGAAGCTCTACTCTGAGTTACAACAAAAACAATATATTGTAGACAATTATCAAATAATGCTTAATTTCATTAAAAAGAGCAATCTAATAAAAGGAATCAATCTGCAAAGTAAAGCACTAGCTATGCTGTAACAGAGAACGGGACCCTATTCCCCAAGCAAGAATATTCAACACCTGTTTCTGATTACCATGCTTGCCAACTCACTCTGTAAATTCAATTTCCAATAAAGCACTCACGGATTAACTGTAAATGAATTTGAGAAAGTAATGCAGCAATCAATTAGAAAAACAGAGTTCAACAATAACGCATAAGCAACATTTAGTAAACAAAACTTTAACAAGGTATGGATATGAAACACACTTAACACACTTCTTAAATGTAATGGGTGAATCTTGTGATGAAGGTGAGCCTTGTCCTTCTCACAAGATTCCCCAGGAAATGGGAACTAGATAGAGATGTTTAGAACAATATTTTATTCATCCATCAATAAGTCATGTTACAAAAAGATTCAAGTTCTTTTCCTTCAGCTAGACCTTCCCACAGTCTGTCCATCCCCTTCTAATGTAGATGTATCCTCTTTTTAAAGAGGAGACATCTATTACAATTGATTACATTGTAAGTCCTATCTTTAATCCAATATACCAAAATAGGGAAATCAGTCTTCCCATTAACAAAATGTTGTTACAATGGTTATGGTAATGCTGACTTTGGAGTGTGATCATTACAGGCAGTGTAGCAGCTCCTTTGATGATCTTCTTCTATTGCTGTCGAATCTAGAATGCAAAGCATGGCTGTTTCAACAACAGGATTTTGCGCATTGTTCTAACTGTTACAACAACATAACCTGTAATGATAAACCTACAGTCTCCCGGTTGTTTTAGCAACGTAGACTACAATGATAACTATTTCAGCGACTATCTGATTCAATGATTAACTATGAAGGTAATGTAATTATATGTAAAATAAATTAAACGTAGTAATGAGAAGAAATATTGTATACCTTTGGAAAAATGGATTAAAATCAATAACATGGACTTTAAATATAGGTTGGAAAAGGATGACATAATAGAAAAATATATGTTCAAAAAGGGACAATGTAGGGTCCTAACATCCCCCCCAGCTGAAAGGTTTGCATGTCCTCATGCAACTTTACTCTGAATCTGAGTACTGGGCCTTGCAGTGCAAATTACTTAGGCAGTAAGTATAGAAGGTGCTATGAGCCATATCTCTGAAACCATAAACATTCTGTAATCTTTGACATGCTGCTACTTTCTCCTTTTTGGAAAACCTGTAATGAGCCCTATACTCTTGTGCTGGCATCCATAGAAGAGGGAAATGAAAATGATATCCTACCCATTTTTCAGCACACTGCTGAACACATTTGACATAGTTAGGTAGCCGTGAAATTTTTGCTTCAACATTAAAAGGACTAAAGGGATGATACTCCTGCCTCTCCTTAGAAGACTGTTGCCAAAATAAGTTGTTTGCTTTTATGAAAAGAGCTCCCTTAGCTTTAACATAATTTTGGCATTCTTTTAAAACTTTTTCTTGTAACTATTTGATGTGTTCACTCATTCCTGGTTCCTTCAAAAACTAACAATATTTATCAACAAAAATGGCAGCATTCTGTGGCTCGGATCGAATCCACAGAAGATGATTATCTTCATTATACCTTGCTAAAAGGAAGACATTTGGCCATGTGAGCTGATTGAAAAGGAAAGAGACAAAGGCCCTAATCTAAATATCACCCACTAGAGGGTTCAGATTAAGCTTCTTATCCTCAAGGATGGCTTCATTATGGAGATACAATTCACAGAGTAAATTTTGTTCACTGGTAGATGCCTCTGTGAAAGTTTTCACAAACTATTCAGGTGCAGATACCTCATGAGGTTTGCCATCTCTAATTGCCTTTATTTGGAAGAACGCTAAGCATTCTACAACAAAAAGAGAGTAATTGGAAGATGGTTTCCTGGTGGCTAGTAATCTTTGAACTAAATCAAACATGAGAAGCAATCTAGTTTTTAGCTATTTATTCTCCTTGTTCTGGGCACGAGAGTGTTGGAGCATCTGTTCCAAAACTTCCCAGTTTGAATATATATGATTTTTCCACGATGATTTATGTTCCTGCAAGATCCTCTCTTGTGATATAACATATTCTTTCTTCCATTTATCCATTTGTGCTTGAGTGCTGCTGGTCCGAGTGAAGATAGTCTTTGTAGGCTAAGGTTCAGTCTGAGTAAACAAAGTTTTTGTAGACCGATGTACAGGACTTTCAGTTTTAACAATCATAGTAGGCCAAGATATTTGTGGTTTAACCTCTTTTTCAAAAAAAATTGAAGGCCCTGCTGGTTCTTATGTGACAGCAGGTCATTCCTCTTTAATTGCAGCAGAAGTAGATGCAGGGGTGGCTCCAGGCAGTGAAATTTCAACTATTTTATAACCGACTTGATGATAAATATTACCACATTGGCTACACATATATTCATTATACCGGTCTTTCTCTGAACTCTTCTCAGCTGTGGATGCTGCATGGGCTAAAGTATACAAATTAAGTTTTCTATCATAGGCTTCCCTTGCCATTATTAATTCTTTCTTATAAGCTGCGAGTTCTGATTTTAGAAACTCATTTTCCTGTAGAAGGGAAGCCAAGGTGACTGGACTTTGTGTAGCAGTCGCAGTCTTAGTAGCTGATTCTAGTGAATGAATGGCGTGTTGTTCCATAGCAGCTACATCATTTGCAACCTCAGTAGGTGGTTCTTGTGTGGCAACTGTTGAATCATCAGCTGGTTCTATAACAGCTACATTATTTTCAGCATCCTGAGCATCTATATTTTGCATATCAGTAGATGGTTCTTGTGTGGCAGCTGCTGACTCAATAGCTGGTTCTTGTGTAATAGCTACGGGTTGTGCAACATCCTAGTTGTCTATGTTTTGTTCATTAGAAGGTGGTTCTTGTGTGGAAACTACTAAATCAGTAGCTGGTTCTTGTGTAATAGCTGCGGGTTGTGCAACATCATGGTTGTCTATGTTTTGTTCATTAGCAAGTGGTTCTTGTGTGGCAACTGCTAAATTAGTAGTTGGTTCTTATGGGGCAGCTACATCTTGGTCGTCTGTTTTCTGTTCATCAGCAGGTGGTTCTTGTGTGGCAACTGCTGAATCAGTAGCTGGTTCTTGTGGAGCAGCTACATGATGTATAACATCTTAGGTATCTAAATTTGGTGGATCAGCAGTTGGTTCTTGTGTGGCAGTTGCTGAATCAATAGCTGGTTCTTGTGGAGCAGCTACATTTTCTGAAAGAAATGATGTCACAAAATCCTACGCGTCTTGCATTTCGGTACCCGAGGGTGAGACAGGTAAAGATTCAGGGACTTGGGGAATGTGGTGGGGTATGGGGTTTTAGGCTAATAGGTGGGGAATTTGGGATGGTAGCAACAATTGCTGCTTCAGTAGACATCCTCATTCGTCTTCGAGGTAAAAAGGCAGGGAGAGCAGTAGTTTTCCTTTTGTGAGTGGGTTTCTTTAGAGGGGGAGAGTCATACGAGATGGTGGCTTCTTTGGTTGAGGCCCTTGTTCATATTTTTGTTAGGGAAGCAGCCTTATCTTGCCTTTTTCTTTTTAGCTTAGCAATGGGAAGGTTATCCTCAGAATCATCACTAAGAATGTGGACAGTGGGACTAGATGATTCTGCTAAATTATGGGATGGAGTTGATGTGGTGGAAAGGTCAATTGGGTTGGTTGATGCAGCTAGTGGGATTTTTGGGGGATCGGGAATGCTCCCTGGTTGCTGTTCAAAAGGATTTTCAGCTTGCTGAGGGATTCCAGGAGTTTGTTGAGGGATTTCAGGAGTTGGTTGAGGAAATTCGGGAGTTTCAATGGCTTCTTAGGGATTTTCAGCTGTTGCTTGAGGAATTTTAGCAGCTTCTTGGGGTTCTAGGGGTGGGTTGTTAAGAGGGGTAGGATTCTGTTGAGCCAAACCCCTCTGAATTAATAGCTGGATGAGATGATGATGGGTGAGGGAAAGGAGTGGGTATTTTGCATGCATACAGTAATGTGACATATTCTTTAAACACCCAAGTAGATAATACCGCATATTCAACAGTCTACCATGTCTCAAATTATTTAACAAGACAAAATCATGCTGATAGACTACCTGGTAGTGAACTTCGTAAGTGAGATAGTGATTGACGAATTCAGCAACCATCGGCCATGGAGGTGGTAATGAATGAAGTGCAACACCCCATCCTTTGGGCTCAACTTGCTCCCTTGGCAAAATAAAGTCATTCTATGCATTGAAAATGATATGCTTACGACTAAACCATCAAGTGCCAGCGGCTGGTAGGCCTAAAACCTATGCTATATCATACTCTAAGACTAGAATTCGAACTCCTTGAACAGTAGAGTAGCCATCTCGTAGATTACGTGCAAATTCAAGGACTTGTTGTGGATCAAATCCCTGAAGCCTCTTAAAATAATCTACCCAGCCTACCTACTGAAAAATCTGATATACCTCTGGGTGTAATTCTAATAATGCTATCGAGCTGGGCTCATGTCAAATAGTAGATCCTCCCATAGTTACTAGCTTTAGTAAAATTCATAGTGACAAACTGAGTTACCACACCCAAGACAGAGTAAATTTTGCAAATGAGATCATGGAATAATAAGACAGAGACTGGGTGATAAGACGTAATCGTGGGTAAAAAAAATGATAGTAATTGGCGTGTTGTGAAATGATGGCGTGTGATTTTGGTATTCCCCCCAACTACGGCTGAAATAATGTGTTTAAATGTACAGAGATCGTGGTAATAATGTCATAATCTTCTCATTTAACTATAGTTTAATAATATTTACACATAACAAACACATACCTCATGTTTACCTTTGATTGATATTCGAAAAATATAGTATACATTGCTAATAGATCATCAATGGTTACGGAAGAGGGTTTTGAAATATGAGGGTAATTATATGAAAGGCCTATATAATTATAGGAGAAGGCAGTGAAAGAACATAGTTATAAGAATAATGCAATAGGTGATTCTTACAACGGAAAGTAATGTATAATAATTCCTTGAGAAGAAATGGTGTTTCAGCAATGAGGAAGATGGGTAAAAGTTGGTGTTTTAGAAACAGGGAAAATGGGGAAAGGTTGGTGTTTCAACAACGGGAAAATGGATGGAAGATGGTGTTTCAGCAACGGGGAAAGTAAAGAAAAATGTTGCTGTAAATGGGAAAAATAGGGAAAATGTTTCTGAAAAATACTTATTTCATTAATGATAAAAATGGGAAAAATGTTGCTGAAAAATAATGGGGGACATAGGGAGGGGAAAAAGGTAAAAATTATCAAAATGGGGGAATGAATTGTGAATTGGAATGAGATGACAATGCTTCACAAAATGAATCTTAAATATGCTTGCAGTGAGATTGTTCTTTTCCATCAGCCTCTCCTACATTTGAGATATGCAAAATAATCAATTGTAACATGCCAACCCTTGATAGGGAATATTATTTAAGAAATCTTATCTAATACTAATTAAAAAAATACAATGAAAAAATTAAATGCAATGAGGGGCAACAAGCTCCCCCAAAAAGATATAATGTGAATCTTCCATGCAAATGGCCTTAAAATCCTCTTTAGAAATGGGTTGTTGGTACAAACGAAGCCGATACCCATTTACTAATAATGGTGTTCTAGAATCATCAATTGTTAGGAGCTCTACTGTTCCATTGGGAAAAACAATATTTATTTCATAAGGTCCCAGCCATCTTGTTCGTAATTTCCCTTGAAAATTTTCAAACCGAGAATCATACAATAAAGCCCAATTACCTTTTTGGAATTGCTTATGCTTAATAGTTTTATCATGCCAGCTAGTTCTTTGCTGTTGAATCATAGTTGTTTGGTGGATGGAATCTAACCTCTTTTCATCAAATTCTTGAAGCTACTACAACCTAGCTATCTGTGCATCAATCAAATCAAGGTTAATAGCTAAAGTAGTTCTTAAGGTTTTAATCTCAAATTCCACAAGAAAAACAACACTTTTACCATAAACCAGTTCATAGGGAGAAAATCCTGTAGTGTTCCTCCAGGTAGTTCTGTAAGCCCGTAATGCTTCAGGCAACCTTTGAGACCAATCCTTCCTATTTTCCTTCATTGTTTTAGTTAAAATGGCTTCTATGACATTGTTTGTACTTTCCACCTGTCCATTGGCTTGGGGGTGGTAAGCTATAGTCATTTTATGATGAATATGATATTTTTGAAGCGTGGCTTTAAAGCCATGAGAGTTGAAAGGAGGTCCTCCATCTGTAACTATTTCTTTAGGCACTCCAAATCTAACAAATATTTCTTCAAATAGAAAGGTTAAAACAGATTCTTCATTAGCTCTAATGAGTGCCTTAGCTTCCACCCAGTTAGTCATATAATTTGTACAAACCAATATGTAAACTCTTTAACTAGATGGAGGATTGATGGGTCCTATAAAGTCTAGAGCCCATCTTTCAAAGGGTTCAAGTATTACCTTGGGGTTCAATGGAATTTCATCTCTATGATTAGGTTAACCCATTCTCTGACAGTTATCGCAGGCCCAAACATATTTCTTCACATCCTTGAAGAGTGAGGGCCAATAATAACCCATTCTGAGAATTTTATGTGTTGTCCTCTTATCATCAAAATTCCCTCCGCAAGGGCCATCATGACAAGCCTTCAGTATATCATAAACCTCATCTTCTCTAATGCATCTTCGAACTTCATGATCAAGTCATGTATAGAAAAAACACCCACTTATCCAACTATACCGAGCACTTTGTTGAATGATCTTTCTTTTCTCCCGATGTGATAGGTGTGATGGTAACTTTCCTGCAACCAGATAATTGGCAATGTCTACATACCAAGGTGAGTGAGCAAATACTGCAAGTAAATACTCATGAGGAAAGGAATCATCTACTAGAGTATTATCATCAGCCTTTATCCGAGAAAGGAAATTAGAAACTAAATTTTATTTACCTAGTCGATCTACAATTGTAATATCAAATTCTTTTAATAACAAAAACAACCTAGTAACTAGAGTATTTGTGATAGATTTGTTCATTAAATACTTAATAACCGAGTGGTCAGTATGAAAAAAAGTAGGGTAACCAGTAATGTAATGTTGAAATTTATTAATATCATAAATGACTGCTAAAAATTCCTTTTCAGTAACTGTGTAATTAAGCTCAGCAGGGGTCATATTCTTACTAATGAAATAGATAGCATAAGGAAGATGGTTTTCCTCTTGTCCCAAGACATCTCCAATTGTAGTATCCAAAGCATCAGAGGATATATGAAACGGGAGTGCCCAATCAGGTCCCCTCAGAATAGGAGTTGTAGACAACTAATGTTTGAGTTCATCAAATGCTTTCTGACAAAGATCAGTCCACTTAGATTTAGCATTTTTCATAAGTAACACAAACAAAGGAGAAGCTATTTTATAAAAAAATTTGATAAATCTTCAATAGTATCCAACATGTCCTAAAAAAATTCTTACATCAGTTTGTGTTCTAGGGATAGGAAGGGTCTAAATTACTTGTACTTTGGATGGATCTACCTGAATCCCTTGAAATGAAATGAAGTGTCCAAGTACAATTCTTAGTTCATCATCATATGACATTTTTCAGTACTCAGGGAAAGGTGATCTTGTACACAACGTTTAAGTACTTTCTCAAGGTTTTGTAATGCATCTTCAAAAGTCACACCATAAGGGGTAAAGTCATCCATAAATATCTCCATAGAGTCATTAAGCATATCAGAGAAGATTCTTATCACTGCTCTTTGAAACGTTGCTGGAGCATTACATAGTCCAAATGGGAGAACTCTATAAGAAAATTTCCCCAGGGACTAGTAAAGGTGGTCTTGTCTTGGTCTTGGGGTGCAATTTCAATTTGGTTATATCAACTAAAACCATCTAAAAAGAAAAAGTATCTCTTCCCTGACAAACTATCTAGAACTTGATCAATGAATGGCAAGGGGAAATGATCTTTTTGAGTGGATTTGTTTAAGGCTATATAATCTACACACACTCCCATTTTTCTTAGGTACTATCACCAATGGAGAAATCCATTCACTGTCAGATATGGGGTATATAAACCCTGCATTAAGCAAATTTTGAAGTTCTTCTTTAACAATTTCCCTCAAATTAGGATTCATTCGCCACTAGGGTTGACAGACTGGTCGGCACCCTTCCTTGATATAGATACGATGAGTACATAATTCAGGAGAGACCCCCTTCATATCTGTATAGTCCCATGCAAATGCTTCCTTATTTTCACGAAGTAACTTCATTAGCTGCTGTGTTTCAGCATCTGATAAGTTGGGGTTTATATTCAATGTTTTTCCCGGTTTGATTTCTACTATTATTCTTTTAGAAGAGATAGTAGTTGATGTTTGAGGTAGCTTTTGAGATTTAAGCTTTTCCTGGGTTTTAGGTTCCAAAATTGCAGTCAACGGTTATATGTTTCAGATGTGACCAAGGAGGGTTCAAAAATAAAATTACTAATTACTTCATCCTCTGTGGTATCTTTAAGAGTTAAAGCTTGTCCGATAGTCAAAATGGGTTGAGTAGCATTATCATCGTAATCCAAGCATACAGAATCATCATTATTAATCATAGGTGTGGCATGAGGATAAAGGGTAAGCTACTTGCTTTCACATCTGTTAGAAATTGTCATTGAACTTGATCTACAACTGATAAAAGCATTAGCTGTAGCTAGCCAGGGTATTCCCAAAATTAAGGATGTCCCCCCAACTTTTTTTTAGTCTGCGATACAAAAAAGTCAGCTGGGTAATTCCAGGATTCAACTGAAATGATCAGGTCCTCAATAACTCCTTCTGGTTTGATTGTGGAACGGTCAGCTAACTCTAGGATGGTTGGTGTCTCTCTAATTACATTCTTCAGCTATAACAGTTGTGAGGTTTCAAGGGTCATAATATTTATAGAAGCACCTAGATCTACCAGAACTCGTGAAATAATAGTTTTTCCAATCTATACTGTAACCATAGGATGGTTGGGATCACCATATTCAATAGGAGGAGATTTTCCGGACATTAAAGTAGATAGATCACCCATAACATGAACTCTAAGGGGATCCTTAGCTTTCCTACTAGGTTTCTTAATACAAATGTCTCTCATAGTTCTGACATAAATCAGTACATCTCTGAGCACTTGTAAGAGTGGAATTTTGACATAAATATTCTGTAATTCCCCTAGAAGGTTAAAGGTAGGTGACTCAGGTGTCTTCGTCAGAGCTAAACACTCAGGGAATGGTGGCTCTATTGTTTCAGCACCTTTATTAGAGGGTGGCTCTATTGTTTCAGCACCCTTATTAGGTAAACTATTTCTCTCTATCTCTTCTTTGTTAGAGTCAGAAGAGGTAATATCATCAATAATAGGCTCAACTATTCTCCTAGATCATAAATGAATGTCATTACACTGCGCAGGGAAGACAGGGGGTATAGATTAGTTACTGAATATTGATGACTTGCACAACTTTATTATTATTAGGGTTAGGGTTTGGTTGTACAGGTAGTTGGGGTCTTATTGTCTGATTATTTGGTGGAGCACCTGATGGTAGAGGAAGTGGTTGCTAAAATTGAGGAAATTGGTTTGGGAACGAGATTTTTTGAGCTCTCCAGTTTGGGTTCCATTGATTAAAATAAGAATGTTGTGGAGGCCAAGGAGTCCACATTGCAGGGTCTATAAAGGGAGGGTTTGTTTGTTGCATGGGTGGGAAATTCATTTGATTAAAGGGTGGGTATGGCATTTGGTTGAAGGGTAGGTAGTTTGCTTGATTAAAAGAAGGATAATTAATCCAATGATTAGAGGATGTAAATGGCATATTAGAGTTCATACCTTGTCCTCGTGGTTGCCATTGCCTTTTTTGTGTCAGCAAATAAACTGCTTCAGCTTCCTCTTTGGTTGGTTGCAATGCTGCTTTTATTCCTGGTAAAGAAGGGCATTGTTGAGTTTCATGATCCTTCTCACAAATGGTGCAAATTGGTACTTTGTCCAATGGGCATTCCCTTAGTGGATGTTTATCTCTACATTTGGGACAAAAGATAGCCAAAGCAGCTTCTACCTTTGCTTGTTTCTTCTTAACCTGCAAGGTATCAATCAGTGAAACAAAAGAACTTAACATTTGAGTTTTTAATTCCTCAAGTAGATTACCTATTTTAGCTCTTGTTGCTCCTCCACTCGCTGATTTTTGGACTCTTGAATATGTATTATCTCTATTTTTTGATCTATTTGCAGCTCCTCTTGAACATCTCTTGCAGAGGTTAACAATTTCATCATACGATTCTTTAGATATGTCCCCTTTACCAAGCATATTTAGCATGTCTAAACAATCATCCCTTACCCCTTTCAATAATATTGTTTTAAGAATATCTTTACTTACATTGGGGTGATCGGATCTCTATAGATTGTATTGTAGTCTTTCCACAAAGTCCTCCATATTTTTGTCCTCCTTTTGAACCATTTTAAATAGTTCCTCCCCTTTTGCTCTCGTCCAACAGTAGTCTTGATATTTGGTAAAAAACTTCCCCTTCATTTGTTCCCATGTTGTGATTACATGACCTCCCAGACTCATAAACCATCTTAGTGCATTTCCTTTTATTATTGTTGGAAATAGCTTTAATTTCTGATCATTAGTAACATAATCATAACTTCTACACAATATATCAAACTCAAAAAGAAACTCATCAAGATATTCAGAAGATAAACCATGGAAGTTAGTGTGATATTCTTCATGGGAGTTGCCCCTCTGGGAAGATCCCCGATAGGAAATCCCAAGGTGGAGAGAGAATTCTCACCTCTTCCCTCTCCTCCTACCTATCCTCCACCAAAGAGTCCTTCATTGTTTCCTTCCATTGGTTGTTTTCCTGTTGCACTTGCCCGGTCTTCAATGTTTTCCGTTGGTCCCTCAATGTCTTGAACTGGTTCCTCAATGTCTTCTACTGGTCCCTCAATATCTTCTATTGGTTCCTCAATGTCTTCTACTGGTTCCTCAGTATTCTCTACTATCTCTTCAACCCTTTCAGGGCCCACAACTTCCTCTGTTTCCTAGTTTGTTTAGAGAGATTGTTGAGTCTTTGGCTTCCGAGAGCTTAGCCTCTGAGAAGTTTCAGCTTTTGATATAATCACATCAATAAAAGTTTTTCTTCCTCCTCTTCCTTTGCCCTTTCCACCTATAGGATTAGTTTTCTTGTGTCCTCTCATGCATTCTGCACATCTAAAATAAAAACATTAATGCTTTTGAAATCTATGATTTCCTTCCCCAACAATGGTGCCAAAATGTTGGTCACTTTAATTGTTGATTAATTCAAGCAACTAAGTGCTACATAAATTGTCAACCCAGGGAAGTGTGTTTATTTCAAAAGCAACTACACACTATATGTGCTCAATCTCAAAAGTAGTAAAAGCCATAGTAATAAGTATACTAGTCACACCTTGCTCTAAGAAAACTGAATCTCTACTGAGTTACAGAAAAAACAATATATTGTAGACAATTATCAAATAATGATTAATTTCATTAAAAAGAGCAATCTAATAAAATGAATCAATTTGCAAAGGAAAGCACTAGCTATGCTATAATAGAGAACAAGACCCTACTCCCCAAGCAAGAATCTTCAGCACCTGTTTCTGATTACCATGCTTTCCAACTCACTCTGTAAACTCAATTGCCAATAAAGCACTCACAGATTAACTGTAAATGGATTTGAGAAAGTAATGCAGCAATCAATTGGAAAAACAGAGTTCAACAATAACACATAAGAAGCATTCAGTAAACAGAACTTTAATAAGGTATGGATAGGAAACACACTTAACGCACAACAAAAATGTAATGGGTGAATCTTGTGATGAAGGTGGGCCCTGTCCTTCTCACAAGATTCCCAAAGAAACAGGAACTAGAAAGAAATGTTCATAATAGTACTTTATTCATCCATCAATATGTCATGTTACAAAAAGATTCTAGTTCTTTTCCTTCAGCTAGACCTTCCCACAGTCTGTCCATCCCCTTCTAATGTAGATGTATCCTCTTTTTAAAGATGAGACATCTATTACAATTGATTACATTGTAAGTCCTATCTTTAACCCAATATACCAAAATAGGGAAATCAGTTTTCCCATTAACAAAATGTTGTTACAATGGTTATGGTAATGCTAACTTTGGAGTGTGGTCGTTACAGCTAGTGTAGTAGCTCCTTCGATGATCTTCTTTTGTTGCTATCGAATCTAGAATGCAAATCACGGCTGTTTCAGCAACGGGATTTGCGCATTATTCTAACTGTTACAACAACTTAACCTGTAATCATAACCTTGTAGTCTCCAGCCTATTTTAGCAACGTAGACTGCAATCATATCTATTTCAGCAACTATCCAGTTCAACGATTAACCATGAAGGTAATGTAATTATATGTAAAATAAACTAAACGTATAGTAATGAGAAGAAATATTGTATACCTTTGGAAAAATGGACTAAAGCAATAATGTAGACTTTAAATATACATTGGAAAAGGATGACATAATAGCAAAATATATGTTCAAAAAGGGACAATGTAGGGTCTTAACAATCATGATCATTTTCTTTGACCCAATGTGTATTTTCTGATCTCAAGAGGGGTTTAGCAGGGGGATACAAATTAATATGGTTCATTTCAGCTCCATGAGTGATGGTCATGTTTCTAGACCTGCACCCTATGTAGGCATCTGTCATGGCTAACCATGACTTCCCCAAGATCAAAGGATGCCCTCCCAAGTTGGTTTTGGGTTTAAGAATATAAAAGTCCGCAGGGTACTCCCAAGAATCTAATGAGATGACAATGTCTTCTAAATCTAAATCAATTAAAGTGTTATTTATGGGATATCCATTGATAAAGGTGGTAACCATAGGGATTTTGGGGTATGCATATTTTTCAGTAAAAAATCTGATGGACACTAAAATTGCAAGATTTCCACCTACTTGAAATGTAGAGGGTTCTATCTTTTGTCTTCTTGGTTTCTTGGTACATAGCTCCCTCACTATTTTGGCATGAATTGGGATATCCTTAATTACTTGCAGTAATGGGATCTTAATGCACACATTTCTTAGTTCAGACACAAGATCAAACTTGGCCTGTTTTAATTTCATTTCCAACCTCTCTAGAAAAGGAGGCTAGGCTATATGGGATGAGGAAGGTTCTTTTGGCCTCGAAGTAGGTTGTTCTAATGGTTCAGTTGTGGTTTCAAGTTCAGGAATTTCTAGCGTATCTTCCTCTACAATCTCTTCAATCCTTCCAGTCCGAGTCACCACTTTTCCCGATCTAAGTTTAATTTCCTACAGTGGCACAGGAAATTCTTGTAACATAGGAACAAAATTTTCCTGCAGTGGTTGTGGTGCAATACAATAGGTATAAAAAGTGGGATAAGTGACCAATCCAATGTTGTGAGAAAATTGGATGGTTTTATTGTGTGGGTTAGACACTGGCTAAGTAGGAAGTTGCGTAGGATGAGGTTGATTTGGTGGGGTAGGGAATTGAAGTTGTTGCTACTAAGGTTGAGTCATTTACTGTGGTGTGGGATGCAGTGGATAAAAGTTTTGAGAGGGAAAATTTTGTGCAGTAGGGTAAGAAAAATTCCCCTTCCAAAGTTGTTATGGAAGCCAAGGCTGCTATGGCATTGGAATATTCCACATCTGATTTTGATTATAAGGAACTTGAAAAGGTGATTGAGACATACCTATAGGATGTAATTTCCATGGTATTTGAGGTGCCATTGCATAAAGTGCATTGAAAGCTCCCTTATCTACTAGAAATGTTGCTTTAATCTCAAGAAGTGAAGGATATTGATCACTGGAATGCTCAACTTCATAGAGTCAGAATACCTCTATACTATCTGCAAGACATTCCCTCAAGGAATGCTTCTTCTTGCATTTTGAGCAAAACAATAGCCATGGCTTTCTCCAGTTCCTCCTGTTTCTCCTGTTTCTTCTTAGCTTGTAAAATATCTAATTGTGAAGATAAAGTGCTAAGAATATTAGTTTTAAAATTTTCAAATAGATTACCCATATCAGCTATGGTTACTTTAGCTCCATCAACTGACTTGACAAGCCTGGAAGAAGTATCTATTGTTCCTACTCTAACTTTAGAATGTCCTCTTGAATATCACCGACACAACTTACACACATCATCATAACTTAACTTTGATATGTCACCTCCTCCCATTAAGTTCAAAATCTCTAGAATTTCTGTTAGATTGCCCTAAGGAAAATTTTTCTCTTGGTGTCCTTCCTTAGTTGATTCATCATGGATCTCTACAGATTGTACTGAAATCTTTCCACCAAATCCTTGAGACTCTCCCCTTCCTTCTGAGTCATGCCAAAGATTTCTTCCCTTAGGTCCCTAGTTTTGCAATAATCTTGGTATTTCTTTAAGAATACATTTTTCATGTCATCCCAAGTTGTAATGGAGTTTGAAGCCAACCCCATAAACCACCTGAGAGTTTCATCCTTCAATGTTGAAGGAAAAAACTTCAGCTTCTGATCATTAGAAGAATAGTCATAGCTCTTGCATAATACGTCGAACTCGAAAAAAAAGGCATCAGGGTCCTCACTGGAGACTCCATGAAAGTTAGGCAAGGTTGAGGGAGGAATATTCTTCATCTGAGTTGCTCCACTAGTCTCCCTAATAATAAATTCAAACGTGACCAGTTCCTCTTCCTTCTCACCATATCCTCGATCTATATTACCAGTTCCTTCTTCATGAGCCATATTGGACCAAGAAGGAGTAGGACCTTTGTAAACTACAGATTCTTTAGAATGAATGGTTTGAAATTCTAGTTCTTGAATAGGATTAATAAGGAATTCTTTTTCAGGCTGAGCATTGAGCCAAGATGTTGTCTTCCTTGTAAGGGGAGGTTCTAAATGGGCAACAATAGAAGATTTTCCTGCAGAATATTCTACTGTGGAAGTAGGAATATGCTTTGAGCTCTTTTCAGGACTACAAACCTCCTGTTCGAACTCTTCTTCCCTTGTTGCCTTGTTTCTTATAGAATTCCTTTTTCTTTCCATATTATTATAAAATGAAGTGGTGTTCACACCACCACAAAATATATTTGTAAATATTTGACCCTATTCATCTATTATGCAAACAAATTCAAAGAAAAACTTCTTACCAAGAAATTAGGACACAACTTTGGCAAATTTCTGACCTCTGCAGGTGTGTAGGATTTTCCCTTCATCCTACCACTTCGATTCCCCCAATCATGAAAATTTCAAACAACACAAATAATACTAAAACACTTTAGGTATTATCCATTATCACCTCCCAAGTAACAATGCCAAAATGTTGCGCCAAATTATAGAATTTAATTTGTCAACATAAATCATCAACCCAGGGTAGGTAGGCTTGTGTGGTGCTGTGCAAAATATATGATCCGAATTGGATCCATGAAGAATAATCAAAGCACCATGACTGTATCAGATCAGGACAAAGCTCAAATTTAAGAGCATAGAGCAATTAGAAAAACCTCTTAACAGTGGCAGTTGGCAGCCAGCATGGAACGACGAGGACCTCGGTCAAAGCACACTGACCGAGGCCCATGGAGACTGCGCAGGAGGCGAAACTAGCACTTCGGAAGCCCGGATCAGGAAAAGGAGGCAGCTTTTGATTACGCATCACTAGGCAAAACCCCTCGAAATGGAAAGGTCCCGAAGCACTCAGTCGTATGGAAGCCGGGAAAACCATGGGAAAAAATGCAAAAGGCTGAAGGCAGGACCCGCGCTCCAAAACCGACGACATTTATTGGGGGCACCCTTGGGCTGTAAGCATATTTGGAGAAAAACGAGTGATTCCACTCAGTGCCCAATGTGTGGCAAGCAGAAGAGAGAGAAAACCAATGCTCATTGCATGCTAATGATCAAGCAAGTCAACTGCGCGAAATGAGCGAGTGGCATCGGATCTAGAGGCTCTAGATTTAACGACTAAGAATGCGCCCGATGAAAGAACTAGATTTCACAGAGGATTAAGTCGAGATCTAAAAATATTTGAGGTACGATTTGACCACCAAGGTGGGAGATGACTCATTCCGCAATGTAACTGAAGAATTGAACCGACAAGGAAGATTTGGTGTAGTTCGTTGGAAGACAAGTGGCCACTCCAGGGGTGGTCGATGACCATGACATAGGGACAGGGAATTCCGAGCGAACAAAAGTAGGCGATTCGATGGAGGAAGAAGGGGAATCGAATAGTCATGAGATCAATTGGCTTTAAAGCCATCAACAGAGAACAAAAAAGGACACTGAGAGGAAAAGAGGAGAAAAGGAAGAAGACAGAGAAAATGAAGAAAAGATAGTGAAGCAAAAAGCAGAAAGATAAAGGATCAAGTTGACCACAAGCAGCGTCGAGCACCAGAGAGCTTGATAGGTTCAAGCCATTCCTAAGAATATCTGTTAGGACTGAGCACCACATTGGGCTCGTTCCATTAAAGACTAGAAAGGTCACGAGCTGGTAAGGAAAGGATTTTGTGCACTCTAGTGGCTTGGGGGATCCAAGAACCACCCTGCCAAGAAAATTATATTTCAAGAGAATCATATTGAGCTCCTTCATTGTAATTCTCTGCTTTAAAGACACAATAAAAGAAGGCCACCACTGATATTATTTTGCAACAATATGCTCCTTTTCCTAACATTGGAGTGTACAGGTTGTCTGCTTTAGAGAATGTTGAAATCAAGAAGAAGGTGTAAGAGTTGCTCAAGAAAGGTTTTGTTAGGCCTAGCACATCACCATGTGGGTCACCAATTGTTTTGGTGAGAAAGAAAGATGGCTCATGGAGAATGTGCATTAATTACCGAGAACTGAATAAGATAACAATAAAAAATCATTATCCCCTTCCTCGCATAGACGATCTTTTAGATCAATTGAAGGAAGTTGTTTATTTTAGCAAGCTAGATTTGCAGAGTGGATATCATCAAGTCAGAGTTGCAAAATAAGATGCATGGAAGATTGCTTTCAAAACAAAGTAGGGATTGTATGAATGGCTAGTTATTCCTTTTGGCTTAACTAGTGCTCCTGCTACTTTCATGAGATTAATTAATGATGTACTCAGACCTTTTCTTGATGATTTTTTTATTGTGTATCTGGATGACATTCTGAATTTTAGTAAAACATGGGAAGAACACTTAAAAGCATGTTAAGAAAACATTAGATGTTTTGAAAAGATAAAAACTTTATGTTAAACTCTCAAAATGTGAATTTGGCAAAACATCTCTAAATTATTTGGGTCATATAGTAGGGGGTGGTGAATTGAAAATAAATCCCTCTAAAGTGGCAATCATTGTAAACTGGCCTATACCCAAGTCTGCTACAGAAGTGAGAAGCTTCTTAGGAGAAACACAATATTGGAGGAAGTCCATTTCTAACTTTTCTTCAATTGCAACTCCCTTACATGCTTTGACAGATTGAACAAGGTGTTTCAGTGGGGAGGCAAACATCAGAAAGCCTTCGACACCTTGAAAGAAAAGATTAGTACAACACCTGTACTAGCACTGCCTAATCTACAAAGACCATTTGAAATCCAAACAGATGCCAATGACTATGCCATGGGAGCAACGTTGACACAGCACGGTAAACCCATATGTTATCATTCTGAGACTTTTAATCCTGCAGTGGTTAACTACCCTACATATGATAAAGAATTGTATGCATTAGTTTAGAGTGTGAAAAAGTGGAAGCATTACTTAATAGGCAAAGAGACAGTAATACATACTGATCATCAACCACTTCAATATTTACACTCCCAGACTAAGTTGCAGCAATCAAGACATTACAGATGGATGGGTTTTCTACAACAGTTTCATTTAGTCATTAGATATAAAAAGGGTATACATAACAAAGTTGCAACCCTGTTATCTAGACCCATTATAAATGCATCTACTATACTTAAGCATAATTCTGTGCTACATGAAAGTTACATTGAACAATATGCTCAAGATATAGACTTAAGGATGTATATGCAACTCTGAGTCAAGGCAAAAAGGTAGAAGAATTGGACTATAGAGGCACACACTTCTCTGATATTTGGTCACTTCAGGGTAAGAAAAATAGTTGCATAACTGCAAAGATTTTGTTATTGGCCGAAGATGAATGAGACAGTTTCTAGATATGTAAGAGGGCGTACCATGTGTGCTAAAAGCAAGCCCAACAATAGAAAACTAGGCTTGTACACTCCTTTACCAGTTCCTTCTCACCCTTGGGAAAGTGTTTCCAAGGATTTTGTTGGAGGCCTGCCTAAATCTAGGAAAGGTCATGATTATCTGTATGTGGTTGTGGATAGGTTTAGCAAAATGTGTATTTTGATACCTTGTAATAAACAAATTACAGCTGAACAAACTGCAAAATTATTCTTTGAACATGTATGGGTTCATTTTGGATTATCCACTTCTATTGTATCTGATCAAGGCACCCGATTTGTGGGGAAGTTTTGGTCAAGTCTGTGGGAGCTGATGGACACCCAACTGAAAAAAAGCACAGCTTTTCATCCACAAACCGATGGCCAGACAGAAGTAGTTAAAAGGACAGTGATTGAGTTACTTAGGGGATATTGCAGCAAGCATCCTAAGCTTTGGGATGAACATTTATGTTATGTGTAGCATGCTTACAACAGAGCAAAACACTCTTCTACACATAGATCTCCTTTTGAGACCTATTTTGGTTTTGTACCAAGGTCTCCTTTGGATTTTGTCTTTGGTAAAGATACCACATTTGATGGACACAATGATGTGGACAAGGCAACTAGGTTCATTGAACAGATCCAGGAGATCCACCAGGTAGTATAGGAACAGCTGGAAAAGAGCCAAGCCAATTACAAGGCTAAGCATGACAAGCATCAGATGGAGCATAGTTTTAAAGTTGGAGGCCATGTCTCGCTATATATTAGTAAGGACAGGATGCAAGGTGAAGGTAAAAATCTAAAGCCTATTAGGTATGGACCCTTCAAAATACTTGAGAAGATTGGTGAAAATGCTTTTCGCCTTGATCTACTAGCTTACATGCACATCTACTCAGTCGTAAATGCAGATTGCTTGAGATTGTTTGAACCTTCTCTAATTGAGGATCCTGAAGAGCAAAGTCAATTGCCTTCTATTGATGACCTGCTACCCGAATATCTGAATGAGTTGCAGGAAGACATAGTCTTGGACAGGAAGGTGAAGACGACACGTAGAGGAAATATTGAGTACCTCAGAATTGGACTCAAAGGTTCGAAGCCAAGCAGTGCAAAGTGGATTGAGATTGGGCAAGTGAGACAGCAGTACCCTCACTTAGTCGATGCTTGAAAGAAAACCAACTTTTGGTGGTCCAAAATCTTTTCAGTGGGAAGGCCGTGATCCGAATTGGATCCATAAAGAGAAATAAACAGAACCATGGTTGTACCAGGTCGGGACAAAATTCCAGAAATTCCAAAACAGAGATCAAAAACACCTTGAACCAGTGGCAATGGTAGCCAGCATGGAACGACGAGGACCTCGGTCAAAGCGCGCTGACCGAGGCCCATGGAGACTGTGCGCGAGGCCGAATTAGCCCCTTGGAGCCCGGATCGGGAGATAGAGGTGGATTTTGATGCACAATTAGCACATCGCTGGGCGAAAAGGGCCGAAATGGAGAAGCCCTGAGCACTTGGACGCATGGGGAGTTGGAGAATCGCGGTCGAAAAGAGAAAAAGCACTAAAATACAAGGCGGGACCCGCGCTCTGAAAAACTGGCGGTATTGATCGGGGCGCCCTCAAACGGTAAGCGGTTTTGGAGAAATTGGAGCAATCCCACTCAACGATCAATGCATGGCAAGAGGAGGAGAGAGAAAACTGCCGCTGATTGCGTGTTAATGGTCGAGCTAGTCAATCGCGCGGGACGTGCGTATGACATCAGATCTGGAGGCCTTAGATCGGACGGCTGAGATCGCGCCTGATGGGGGAAGCAGGATCAAAAAAGGAATGAGCTGCGATTTAGAAGGATTTGGAGTCCGTTTTGACCACCATGGTGGAGGAAGACTTCATCCACGATGTATCCAAAGAACTGAACCAATGAAGCAGGCTGGCGCATTACAGGAGGACATGTGGCCACTCCCTATGAGCAGATGATGATGCTGAACCAGGGAACTCCAAGCACAGCTGCAGAAGGTGATTCGACGGAGTTTGAAGAGGAACCAAACTGACATGGAAACGAATGAATTAAAGCCATGAACAGAAAACATAACAGACATCGAGACAGTTAGTCAGAGAGAGAGACAAGGAACTAGAATCCCGAGAGGAGGACGGAACACAGGGGAAAAGGCAGTGAAGGAAAAGCAGAAGAGGGCAGAGGGCCAGGCTAACCAAAGGCATCATCGAGCACTAGAGAGCTTGAGGGATTCAAGCCATCCCAGAGAGGATCTGTCTAGAATGAGCACCACATGGGGCTCTTTCCATTATAGACCAGAAGGTCACAAAGCTGGTAGGAAAATGAGTCTGTGCACTCTAGTGGCTTGGGGAATCCAAGAATCACCCTGCCAAGCAAATCTGTTTCAGGGGACTCATATTGAGCTCTTGCATTGTAATTCTCTACTTGAAACACAATAAAATAAGGGAACCACTGAAGCTGGACCGGAGATGTAGCCTTGGAGATTAGGGTGAACTCCTTATTAATTTCTTGTGTTTCTTGTATTTGCTTACTATATTTCTTTGCTGTCTTTCCATTCAATTGTTTGTGTATTGGCAATTTAATCGATTTGTTGCTTAAATAACATAGACACACACACCAGCACATGAGTTTGTAATATCTTCATTTAATAAATCTTTAACTAAGGTCAATCATAGGGTGATTATCAGATCAATCAATTTGTGTAATAATATCTTTTACTACAATGCTTGGGACAAATGCAATGATATGGGAATGTAAAATGTAAACTCTAAAATCGTTCGGTGCCTTCACTAAAGAAAATGATTTTTTGTCCATGATATTATACTTTAATGAGGCATACCTTAAAGCTTTGTTGAAGAAAGAAATAGGTTGTTCGTGTCCTTCACTATTTTTCTACAATAAAACTGTTGCAATAGTATGTTCAGATGCAAAAGAAAAAATCATGAAATCCTTTGTAAAGTCAGGGCTAATTAAAACAGGAGAAGTTGTCAAAGATAACTTTACTTGACTAAAAGATTTTTTGGCTTCACTATTCCATTTTATTTTCATGTCTTTCTTTATCATGTTTTCAATGTCTCTCAAGATCTCGACAAGGTTTGGAGTGAATCTTCTTAGGAAATTGATCCTACCGATGAAGGACTGAACTTATTTCTTGTTTTTGGGAGTGTCAATTTTCATTATGGCTTCAACTCTGTTGAGGTCTATTATGATACCTCCTATTGAAATAATGTGACCCAATAGTTTTCCTTCCTCTAAACCAAAAAGTGTTTTCTTAGGGTTCAAGGAGATACCATATTTTCTGCATTTTTCAAAAACATTTCTCAAGTGTAATAGGTGTTCTTCATCTATTTTTGAAAATACAATAATATCATCCAGGTAAATTACAATGAACTTATCTTTCTCATCAGCAAATGCAATATCCATTTCTCTCTGGAAAGTGGCCCCTACATTCATAAGGCCAAGGGGAATTTCTCTCTACATAAAGGTTCCCCAAGGTGTAGTAAAAGTTGTTTTATGTTGATCATCAGGGTGAACTAGAATTTGGTTGTAACTTGAAAAACCATCCAACAAAGAAATTATGCTGGAACCAACTAATTTTTGTAAGATATGATCCATTTTGGGTAGAGGGTAGTTGTACTTGAGAGAAACTTTGTTTAGATTCCTAAAATCTACACAGAGCCTTATTTCTCCCGTTTTCTTTCTTCTTGGTACTAGATTAGAGACCCATTTTGAAAATATTAGGGGCACAATGATTTTTTCATCAAAAACTTTTTTGACTTCATTTTCTATCAAAGGTAACAAAATTGGATTTACCCTCCTTAATTTATGCTTGAAGGGTTTTTGGTCTTCTTTTATGGGAATGGTATGTTTTATGATATTGATATCATATGATTTCAGATCTTCATAGCTCCAAGAAAACACATCATAAAATTCTTTAATAGCTCAATGTATTTATGATTTTATTTAGGAGGCAAGGATTTGGACAAATTTACAATTTTAGGACTTTCTTTAGTTCCTATATTATAGTCCTCTACCTCAGCTCCTATGGGTTCTATTTTTGGATTTTTGGCTACATCATTAAAATCAGAAAGCTCTTCCAATGGCACCAAAGCCCTTGGAAACGCCTTGTCTTTTAGTTGCAAAACCTCAAGTTCCTTGGACTGTCATCGGTTTCATTTAACACTATTTCCTTTTTATATTCATCTACATCATTATCTGTATCAATATCTACATACTCAAATTCATATTTCAATTGTAAAAAAAAAAAACTACTTGTTTATCACTACCAAAAACCTGCCAATATCTCACATTACCTGGAACAATTGGCCTATGTTTCACTTCCACTCCATATTTCTATTGGGATGGAATGGAATTTTGCAATTACTGGGTGAAGTAGCCAAAGCAACATCTAAGATATTTTTTCCTCTAGGGATAACAGAAAATTGATATTCAGGAAAACATTGCAAAAATCTAGGACTCCATTTCTGTAAGCTCTTAGTATATGGTGTTTAGCTGGGTACTCACCTTTAATTTGGTTAATGATGAGTTCCGAATCCCCATGTACAAAAATTATTTTAGCTCCCAACCTCTTCAAATTTGCAATCCCAAAATTAGTGCTCATATTCAACTATATTATTTGTACATTGGAAATTAAGCTTGTAAGCATGTCCCTTTGCTATATTTGTTTGGGTGTTTGAGATGAAAACACTTGCCCCTGCCCCTTCCTTGCTCACAGCCCTATCAAAATCCATATTCCAAAGGGCTTCTCCCTCTTCATCTTGTTTCTCAATATCTAATTTTATATCCTTTGTCTCACTCAATTCCACTTCCAAGTGTGACACTTTCTCCTCTACACATTCATCATTATACAAAATAAAGGAGTCCATATCTAAATGCACAATGTACAGGGGGTAATTATTTGGCTTATCTTGACTAATAAACATATATTTCATTAATGATTCCCTGTATAACCTTCTCTGCTGACCAAAAACGAGAATGGTAGCATAGGTCATGTCCATCTACAAAGTACCCCATAACTTTGCTCCGCATGATCTTGATAGTAACATTCCATTCTTGGGAGGTATGTCTGCCACTACAATATCCATTACCAAATATTTTGCTGGTATTTGGAATAGTGTAACACATAAATCTTCGATGAGGCCTAAGCATCTCACTTTGCTGGAGTCAAAAGAATACAAATCTTTGTAGGCTCTTGTTATGTCTAATCCTAGCTTCTCCATGATGGTTTTAGGCATAAGATTGTGTGAAGCACTAGAACCAAGAATAACATTGTGCAGAATTTTGTCATGAATGTTCAAACTGATATAGAAAGGTGGAACACTACAAACCTAACACTTCCCTTTAAATTCAGGTCCAAACAAAAACTCAGGTTGGTCATCAGTTAAGTTGATTGTGTCTGTCCCTTCCCCCAAATTTAGAGCCTTCATGACTTGAGATCTATATGCATTCTTGTTAATTAATTCAGTGAGAGGAATAGAAATTTTTGCCTTGGCCAATTTATTTTCAATACTAAAATATGTTTGAGGTTTATCTATTGCTTTGATATTTAGATCTCGTTTTCTAGAAGTCTCCTTTTGAAAATCATCTTTTGACTGACTAGTAGAAGGGGTGTCATTCTAAATTTTCTTGGGAGAATTTTCAGCAACGTTTTTACTTATCAAATTGTATTGTCTATGCACCTCCATGATAGCATTTTGATATCCTTGTTTATAATCATTTGAATCTAAAGGGAGGACTTTTGGTTGTGATAGAAAGAACATATCTTTCTCCTCTTTCGTTAAGAAAATGAGGTCAATTTCACTTTCCTCAAAAACATTTATTTTATTTTCTTGATGATCCTCTAGTAGCTTTGATTCTTCATCTACATAATTCTCTTGGAAAGGAGGTCTAATTTGTTGCTGATCAGTTTGGCCTGTTTGTCCTCTCTGTTTGGTTTCAGGTGGGTTTCTCCTTAAGCCGATATTTCTAATTAGAGGGCCATCTTGATTTTCTCTTGGAGGAGTCCTATCAGTTAAAATTATCATTTCCATAATTTTCTCCGTTGTTTTAACTAATGTATTCAACTTAGAATTTGACGAGGAAGAATAAGGTTCTTCCTAAATAGTGACTCCCCTCTCAGCTTTTAGTCTAACTCTCTTTGCTAATAGATTGGCTTCTACACTGACTGCATTTCTCTGCATTTCCTCAAGGGTAGCAGGGTTTCTCTCTCTAATTTGGTAAGACATGTATGGATCAAATCCATTTGGCAATTTGATCAGAGCTATTCCTGGTGGGTGTTGTATTGCAGTTGGGATATAATTGTAAATATTACTGAACCTAGTGCAATAGTTTTGGATAGTTTCACTAGGGGATCTCTTTATAGTCTCATATTCAACCAAGATTTGGAGAGGATTCTTCTTTACTTCCCATCTCCTGAGGAAATTTTAGTGAAATTGTGTGAGATCTAGGATAGAGACATAAGGAAATGCTTTAAACCATTTCTTAACTTATCCCGTGAGACTTTGCACAAATAGTCTCAAGTTCACATTATCATAATCAATTTCTTGTAAATCTAAATGATCATTCATTTTGTATATATGTTGTTGAGCAGTGATTGGCCTTGTTCCATCAAATTGAGGTATTCTACTATGGTAATCTTGTGGCATGGCATTGATTTTTTCAGGTAACACCAAGGGGGGCATAACGACTTGCCATGATAGTTAAACGAGAAGAAGATGTAACTACAATAGATGTGGATGTGGAAGGTATTAAAGCGGGTGGGATGGCAGTTTGTTGTGTTGGTGTAATGGTGGTAGGGATAGTAGATGAAATGGGTACACTAGTGATAGGGGGAATTACTGGTGGTGTTGTAGAAATAGGGGGAATCTATAGTGGGACAGTAGCAATAGATGGAATTACTCGTGGGGTTGGTGATGATGCAGTAGAAGAAGAAGGTGAAGATCTAGATGATTCAAGAGATTTCTGCACATCTTGATCTAATTCAGTTACTAACACTTCAAGCTTATTAAATTATTTGATGACATTATCATCAAAGTCTTGATTAACAGGTTGATTCTTTGAAATGTAAAGTTTAAAATGCTTTCATAAAAAAAAGTTTCAGGTACAAAGATGTTAGACTTAGTACGAAAGAGGCTATGTTCAAAAGCTAAATCAAACTCAAGATCCTCTATAGTTACAAAACTTTCAGGGAGAGAATTATGTCTGGGCAGTGGATTATTACTTGCTCGAGTCTCACTTAAACTCTTCTTTTTAAGAATTCTTTCAGGATTATCTACAATTTATGGTGGTTTAGGATTTGAATTAGCTCTAGTGTATATCATTTTAGGAGCCAAATATACAATAATATATTTATAGATATAAAGTATGTACAACTTTTAAGTGGAAAACAAACTTAAATAAGATCTATTTCATAGTCACACACTTGAAATAGCTTTAAGCTCTAAAATAAAATTTACCACGGAAAAATTTCAATTCATTTCAGATTTGTTCGAATTCCCCAGTATGGTCGCCAAAATTTTATCACTCCATAATTTCCTAAGGCTGTAAAAGAAATCGAAAGGTAACCACAAAACTACTTGTAAGCTTAGAAGTTATCCCTTCTAACTCATAGATGGATCTCTCTATTGGGTTTAGATTTTTTGTTTTGAGATTTCATGCTAGTTATTAAGTTCAAAGTTTGGTTTTTTCAAATGTTTGGTTGAAACTGCAAGGAAAGGCCATAAATGGAGTAAAAAAGTCTTAGGGTGATTAGACATAGAAATAACATAACAAATTGAAACAGGGCAAGGTAGGCAGACTATTGGATCTTTGGAGCTTTGGTGGAATGAAAGGGAGGAAAAGATTTAGATTCAATCAAACATAAAGAATTTTAGAATGAATTCTATATTTAATCTCAGTTTGAAAACACATATATTGTTTATAAGAAAGAGCAGAGTGTAATTAAACAGGTTTCAACCCTTAATTTTCCTTAAATAATACATATAGGAAAAAAATATGGAGAAACAGAGAAACACCAATTACACAAGAGGAAAAACATTACCAAGTTTCCCGACACATGAATCCTGGAATGACTTTCTGTATTAATGAAATGATCACTTTAACTCAGTACACTACTTTACATCAAATGTCTACTTTCTTGGTACAAGTTCCAACCCTTTGTAGTTCAAATTATGAAGTATTTATACAAAAATTATCAAAATATCTTGATTTGAAAAATCAATATTTTTACAAAATTTCCTAAAAGACTATTTACAAAAATAATACAAAAATATAGGCAAATAACACTGTTGGAGCTTTCTCGCATTATATTTGAGGATTCTTGTGCTAACTTAGCCTGAAAAATTGTTTCTTTGTTGTTGAAGATGAACACCTATTTTACTCCAATAGTTGAAATAGTTGATCCCATATGTCTTCATCTGGGGTGGAAAATTTAATTAGCTTCCTATAGGTTTCATCTATCGCGGTATATTTCCGGAAGGTGGGCTTAATTACAAAAAAATGTTTTATCTCATGTTTGATCAGTAAATCAAATTTCAAACCTTCCATGAAAGCTTTTTCTATGATGGTTCCCTTGATGGTGGAAAAACTTGACATATCTCTGTCTATGTTATACAACTTTTCTTGACAATTATTTGACTTGACCAACTTATCTCTAATTCCTTTCAAACCTGGAGGCCCTATTGATTCATTACATTGAATTTTGTATGGAATTTTTGGATGTTGGCCTCAAAGTTATAGCATTTATTCTCCAAATTTAGCATCAAGTTCCTTTTTGTAAGGACTCTTTTGACTTCAAGGATTGTCTCTGTCCTGTCTACAATCTCAAATTCCTCTAGTTCCTCCTTTGTATTTGAATTTAGAATCCTTATTAGGGAAATGGCTTCAACTGGTTTCTATCCCAAACTTTCTTTAATTCCTTCCATAACTTCTTTTTATCTCTCTAGTAATTCCTCCCGCTCGAAAATTATTTCAATGGAAGGCCAAATTTCAATCACAACTTCATTAATTTCCACCCAAATGTTCACCTTTTCCTGTGAAATTGTCTCGACCATGGCAGATTTATAACCTATCAATATTTTTAAGCTCTGCTATGTACACATTATAAATCTTTAATTTATTTTCTTGGAGATTGTTTATATGAGCTTTTAACTTTTCAATCTCCTGCCCTCTAATAGACAAGTCCTCCATATCTTTGATTGGTTCTCATGATGAGTCTGTAGATGGTCCTTCTACTATAATTGTTGTTGAAGTTGATGTTCCTGTTGTCGATGTAGATGAAATAAGAACTGGTGTGATTGGAATGGCTGCCAGCTATGTTGACTGTTGTCTTTCCTTAAGTAGTTTCTCCGTCTCAGTTTCCATCTCTTTGATATGCCCATTTTGTTCAATAATAATCTTGAACATGTCTTCTTTTTCTTTCTCTAGTTGTCCAACTTCTTTTGTCTGTGGGTCTTCAGTTGATGGAAGCCTGAGTTTTTTCTTTAGAGCTGCAATGCCAACATTCTTTTTTCTAATAATCTCCTTAGCATCTTTCACATTGTTGGAATCATATCCGAGTTTGATTACTAGATCCTCTTAAGACTTGATTTTTGTGTCTTTAGCTAAGGAAGATATTTTTTCTATTTGATTTGGGACTAAATGTTATTGAATGAAGCTTGTAGCCTAGAAGCTGCCATTACTGAATTTTTCAAGGTCAAATACAACATCTCCCCTATTTTCTTGTGCAATTCCATCTAATCAATTGGATGGATTTGATCAACATTGAAAGAACAAATGTATTTTTTATAATCATCTGGAGTTTTAGGGAAAGGAATCTTAGCCCGCAGGAAGGATATCTGCATCTTTCATTTCTCTGTGTCAAAGGAAGAGAGAAGCCTATGTTGTGAGGATGTTATCTATTTCCAAAACTGTAAATAAGTTGTATCTTTTAGCATCTCATTCCTCCTTTTATTTTTTTTATACTTGGAAAGTATATTTGGTTCAATTTTTTCATGAACCATTTCCCCTGAATGAGAGGTATCCAGTGGCTCTTGGGAGGCCGAAGAGGATGGAGATCCTACAAAAATATCTTCATTCCTTGTAGAAGTATGGGGGGTTGTCAAAATAATGGTGGATTGGACATTTTCCTCCTCCAAAAATTCTCCTGCTACATTGAATTTCTCTATCTTCTTGTAAATTTTAAATTCCTTTCCTTGGATTTCTGTGACTGAAGGGTAATGATCTTCTCTTGAACTCTTTCCCTGCTTCTCCTGTGGTATTGGAGTATTTGATGTTGTTGTTGAGAGTACCTATTCTTCTACCTCCTCTAAAGTATTTTTCTTCAATTTATCCTGATTCATATACTTTTATATTTCTCACCTGGGAGTATTAGTGTAGGGAGTAGTCTTCTGTTCTACTCTCAACTTTGAAATGATTCCCAAGGGGTCATATGACCTAGTAAAGATGAATTTAAAATTCATTTGCTTGAGGAGAAGATCTGATTCTTTGGCTTATGTCTTGGTATTGCAAATAAAAGGCCCAACATGTGTTTTAATCTTGAATTCAGATTTCTTCTTGGTTTCCACAAAGTGCAACTCATCCATGTTAATCATATGCCTAATATATTCTAGTGAAAAAATTCTCGTGGGGACAAACTTGGGCAACATGTAAGACGGAAATTCACACCCATACACTTTAATTTCAGTTTAATTCTGGTATAGGTGCCGGTCATCTGTCTTTGTTTGCTCACTGAGATGAAGAAATCTTTTTATTTCAGGTCATACCCTTGGTTCAACATTATTCTTCAATAGGAAAGAGACTGTATAAAAGATTTGGTTGACATACTCACTGAAGGTGAATTCATTGGTATGATTCATTACTAAGAAAGTCCAATGAATCAGAGATTAGGAATTTCCTTGCTCATCCAATTTTTTAATGGAAACTGAAATCTGTCTCCATGATGGAATAAAAAAATAGACTAGAACTAAAATATACTTAAAGGTCCCTTTTGTAGAAAAATTTAGGAATTGTTCGTGGATAACATTTGGTAGGAAATCACTATAGTTGAAGATCTTTGAGGGATTTTCACCTATTGAAATGACTGATAAAAATCCTATGATGGCCTCATCAACCCACTGATAGGATTGATAGCCCAGTAAGTGAGAAACTATGGAGATAATATTCTTTGTCATTTTAGGGAACATGGAAAATGAATAGGGGGGATTTTTCTTAGGAAATTGTGCATCGTCAAGGAGAAATGTTTCAAATATATTTTCTCTGTGAAGGAAAGTGAGGTTATTCTAGAGTTCCATGAGCAAATCTACTAAAAAATGTTTTAAAGAGTCAGAATTCTAAATCTGCAGCATTTGGGAAATGGAATCAGAGATAATTGTGAAAAGGATATCCTTATTTTGGGCTACAATTTCCCTCTAAATGGGAATGTTTCGAAAGTGGCACCATCAAAAAATTTAGGGAAAGGTGGGTCTGAGAAAAAATGAATTGGGGCAAGAAGGAGTCCCACAAACCCAATTCATCACTGAGATCAATAAACTTTTTCCTTAACCAGTTGTGGAGTTTATAGAGGTCAAACTCCCAACTGGTTTCAATAATTTTATATTCTTGATCTACTAGGGGCTGGTGGTCCAAGTCATTTACAGGGGGATGAAGGGGGTTTTCATCAGTAGATTTAGATTTACCTTTAGGAGCAATGTTGGTAAGAAAAGAATTGGAATATTTAAATTACCTGGGAAATTGTGTGGACGAAGACTGGTGGCTTGGCGACTGGTTACAGTGGTAGTCTGACTTGATGTCAGGTTGTGGTGGCAGTGTGGTTTGCAGACTAGTCACTGTAACATGTTGTGTCTTTCAATGCCTTGGAATAGTAAATTGGAGGGCCAAGAGAATGTGTTTAGGATTTATTTATAAACGAAGTCATTTATCGTTGGGATTAATCTGTTTAATGGAGTGGGTCCGTTAATATGGGAATGAGTAGGTTATTAAAAGGTTGTTTGAACGGTTTGGCGACAAGTGTAATAGAGAAGTTCCATGTGGCGGGAGTGTATTGGAGTGGAGAGGGAAATTATGTGACAATAGAGGGAGTGGAGTTGAGGATAAGTGTGCCATGTGGCGAGACAGGATGGAGTGGAGTGGGACAGGAGGTACCACTTGGCGGCAGTGTATTGGAAAGGGGTGTGTGAAGTCATCGGTTATTTTAGGCAGGAGGTAGCAAAATGTTTTTTTCGGGGGGTGGGGGGAGCAATAAATTGTTTTAGGTGGGGGGCGAGTCAGAAGTCAACGTGGGAGTGACACATTGCAAAAACGGTAAATGGGGAATTTGTATTTTGGACCCAGCCCCCCTTGATTAACTATCGGAGGGATGGGGGGGTCAGAAGTGATCACCTACTGTTGATCTAGGTGGGTGAGATCACGTCCCTTCATTTCAGTGCGACACTTATTATAAAACGACAAATGTGTCGTATCACAAAAACTTTATTAAAACTACTAATCACGATTATACAATGCGATTAACCTACTAAAATTAACTTTATAAAAACTAACCTAACCGTGCTTATACTGTGCGATGAAATATTTAAAGTAACTAAACTCACTTTATTAAACTAATCTCATCGCATTTAAATGACTTAATTAAATATTTAAACATATTTATTTAACTGTAATGTGGCATTTAGGCTAGCTGCACATTATTATTATTATTTAAAGGTATTTCATCATCACTTTCATTATATATATATTATATATTATTTTTTTTTTTTCAATATATCTCATTTTTTGAATTGAAGTCATACTTGATCTCGCTCACTTATTGGGACTATTTTCATTTTTTCATATTTTTCATTTCTTTCATTTTTTCACACACACACACACACATATATATATCTTCTTTCATTTTATATTTTCTTTTCCTTTCTTTTATTGGAAATAATTTGCAAAATAAAACATTATTTACAATATCTCATACATAAAAATCAATAGATAATCATCAATTGATCATATAAATTATAGGACCCTAACAAACTCTCTTACAAATAAACTCTCTAAATCTTTCCAAAAACTAATCATTGATCTCCTCTATTACAAAAATGAACAACCTCCTTTCCTCTACCCTTTGAGGCTTTATCTATACATTAAATCCATTGAGGAAGGATAATATCCAATCCCCTAAACTCATAAAACGAATTTACAACTTTAGAGGAAAATCTCACAACTCTGATTTTTGTGTAATTTTATACAAATTGGTGTTAAAGAACCAACCATATATTCTTTACCATGATGTATTTTAGGGATATTTTTCTATGGATCCTAGATTTTTATAGTTTAAACAAAAACTCTCTTGGAATTCCCTGATTCAATTCCATGGCCTCGGAAATTGTGCATGAAGTTCATTGTCTAGATACTTTTGCCAATATGGGTTTTGCACAAATTTTGTACAAACATTTTTCAAAGAACCAGCCATAACTTTGAAACCTTATTGAATATTTGAATATGGTTTTAGATCCAATTAAATTGTTATGTTTTGCAAAACCCCATTTTCTGAATTCTTGATATTCGCCACCATATACACAGAAATCGAGGCATAACATGGCAATTTCAAATTTGTTACCTATTGTCTATTGTAGCTTCAATAATTTGCTAGGATCCCAAACTTGTGATATGGGTATATTCCAAGGCTTGCACCAACATATTAGGCCCATGTGGCACCTAATTTACCATGCCAGAGAAAAGAAAAACATATTTTATAATTTTGAATTTTTTCCCTCCATTCGTGCAAGTGCAAAATTAAATACCGAACTACTGAATTGATACAGAGATATAACTTTTCATAGTAAAACATGATCCTTGGCCACATAACCGCATTAGTAAACTGTCATTGATAAAACCATATTAAAAAACTCATTTAATCATTAAAAATAAAATAAATTATCAATAATTAACCACAAGGTAAAATAATTCCATTTAGTGAAAATTGGCAATATAATAGCTACATAATATGTTGTAAGGGTATGAATATGGCTTGTAAATGAAAGGTTTGGGTAGATAATAAAATAAAATATCTAGGACCCAACAATCCTCATGCTCCACTCAATCGATCTACTTCATTTGCAATCAATCTCAACACCGACACACAACCACAAACACTCAGAGACAATAAGTGATCTTCCTTGGAAGATTCTAAGCTCAAAACATCATAGAATCAATATATGCAACTCCTGCAAACATGTAACGCAGGGAAGGAACATATACTTCCACTAATTCATAATCAAAATACAAGTATACCTTCACCCAATTCACCTCTCCAAAATCCGACAGAGTCTATCCACTACAACAGGAAAAACTCCATGAAGGACAAGGACTCTTGCAGCATAAGCGTCATAAACGCAGTCTCTCAAAGCAAGAATCTAATGCTAAAGAATAAATTTTGGATCCCAAAGACTCTAACTAGATTCACCCTCTCAAGTGGTCCATTATAAATAAGGTAAAGACAACTCCTAGGAGGATGAATATAAATGCTCAGGATGACGAGAAGTTATGGAAGATTCTCAGTGATAAGTCTTGGCTAGCTCGAATAGGTGATGAGTCAAACTAATCTCCTAGGAACCATGAGAATCTAGAAAGATTCTCTAGTAGCAGGCACATAACAAAGAAAAGTAGACTGTAGTCACTCTCATAAGGCAAGTTACAAGTGACTGGAATGTTCTAGTCGCTCTGATAAGCCATGATCCATGTGACTGGGTGTCATGACTGGAAAAAAGAAGGTTTGAGGCCCAGAAAAAAGTTCAATCAACATAATGTCTCATAAACTCTATCTGTAGGGAGAAAAATAGGCTAATAATAGGTGGGAGCCAACAATCTATGTAAAAGACATCATTTGCCTGACACATAATGGAAGAGTTAGAGCAGGGAAACAACAACAAGGGTTGTTTCATCTCGAAAGGGTTTCCACTAGATATTCTTGTGTCTCATGTGGTTGATTCTTGTGTTGTGCATTGTTTGTCTTATGGTTGTTTTAGTTCAACTGCTCACTTGATTATGTGCTTATGTTATGATCTATTATTGTGTTGTTGGATAAAATAATGCATGAATCAATTGAAGTTAAAATTGGTAAAAATCTATCATAAGACGCACTAATAATTCACCCACACCACCCTTTTGGTAGTTCTCAAGGTTTCTAACAATTCGTATCAGATCCAAGTTCTTGGTTACAACTTGATCACTTGAGAGAAGATTTGGGCAGTTTTAGTGAAAATTTTGCAAAATTTTTAGAATGAACCCTTAAGGAGTTTCTATCCTCGCTACTGCAAATTTCAAGGTATGATATGAGAAAGTTAAATATAAATTATTGTCTTGTGGATCTAATATTAGGATATTGGCATGTGAAGTATGTGGCGAGGTTCTACTTGCACCTAAAGTTTCACAACATGATGCTCAAGCTAGATGCATAATTTATCCAAATATTCATGATTCATATTTGTAGAAGTTAACAGATTTGAAATATGCTAAAGAGATGTGGAAAAAAATAGATATCATGTTTGGATATGGTAGAAGCAATAATAGAGAGAATGAGAATAAGAGCAAGAAGAAGAAAATTAAGAAGGGCCCTAAAAAGCAAGAAATGCAACCACAAGATTATGATCCTACTAGTGAACATGGTTCAACTGATAATGCCAAGAAATTAGAAAATCGAGAACCAAAGGTATTGCAGTATAATGAATCCAAAGGTATAGAAGATAATGATTTTATTTTGAGTTATACTTTGGATGGTTCAGATTGTAGTCATGCTAAATTTCCTAGTGAAGATGAGGATAATATTAAACTTTTTAGAGCTGAATATGAGTCTGCCATGGAAGTTGTAGAGAAATTAATTGCTAAGAATCGTACGTTAAAAGATGCATGAAAAGCTGAAGAAAATTTATTGCAAATTTGTGATGATAAGGAAGCAAAGCTCAAAGAGGATATTATCATGTTGAGGACGCAGTTGGCCAAATCTGAAAAATTTGAAGAAGGGATGAGAAAATAATACATAGAAAAGGGATATTAGTGCAAGAAATTAGAAGATGAAGTGATATACATAATGAAGTAGTTGAAGATGGAGGAGAGTACCATAGCCTTGGAAAATGTGGTTGAGATCCAAAGATGTCCATTGGATAGTTCTGGTCTTGGCTTTCAAAAGGGAGAGTTTGGTTTGCATGCTGACAAAAACAACAAAGTAGAAAGAAAAGGACATGTAGTAAATAATAGAATAAACAAGAGTAGAAATAATCAAGGAAATAAACAATAGACCCACTAGCATTAAAAAGAAAGACCTCAAGGAGAACCTACATTTAGAAGATATTTTGCTTCTAGAGAAAATTGTGGCAGATCTGTCAAATTCCAAAGGAATCAAAGTCCCTTTCTTCCTTTGATATATAAGGTAAAATATTACAAAGGTCACAAGTTTGGACATGTTGCAACCAACTGCAAAAGTAGAGTGTATAGATTTAGTCAACAAAGCTTGCAGTAGTATGAGAAGCCAAGGAGATCAACCATCAAGTATAATTGTGGTTTTAATGGATTTTGTTTCTCATATAACCTATTTGGCCAGAAGGAAATTAATTACAAATATAGCCAGTGGAGGAGAGGCACATTGCATGTGAGGTATAGATATAGCATGAGAAACAGGGGATTTAATCATATTTCTTGATATTTGGACCATGTGGAGTGTTATTCATGCCGCAAATTTGTGCATATGGCAAGAGAAAAAGAATTGGAGAGGAGCTAGTTAAAACCCAGAGAAGAATGAAAATAATTAGCCTATGACTTTATGGAGAAAGAATGAGAAACAACCCAGGAAGTATCGATATCAACCCACTCTGTAGTCCATGGTTGTCTCATGCATATTTATAGAGGACTGCTAAATTTCAAGAGAGGTGCATAACCTCAAGCGGAGCATATGACAACAATATTAAGAGCTTGATGTGTACCAACAACAAAGAGTTTTGATCGAGTACTTACATGCAAGTTTAGATCAGTAGGATAAACATGTTCTCATGAGGTATATTTTGCTCAAGGGTAGTTATGCTTGTCTCTAGGGTTTCAAGGCTTGTTCTTTAAATTTCTACTTATCTTAACTCATATTTCTTGGAGTTGGTGTATTTATTTTTTATGAGTAGAAAGACATGTTATATCAGCCTTGTTCCAACTTTCATTGGTTAATTTTTAACTACCCTAGCATGGGATTAAACACATTGTGGCATACATGGAGTGACTTGAGAGATGGTCCAGCCAAGTGTGAGTTGTTATATACTCTTACCACAACCATTTCTTGACTATTGTTTCATTATCTTATGTTGGTTAAGAGTAAAGTCATTCGTGAGTTGATTCATCTTGGCATATGCATGTTTTTGGAGGAGTCTCATGGAGTCTTCCTGCATTCATATGTATGGGCTAATGAGGTCTTGTGTCATTTCTCTAGCCATGTATTTACAATGTTACATTCCATTTATTCATGGTCATATGGAGTCTTGGTCCACATTGTGCTTATTTCTTGTGCAAAGGAAGAAATGATTGTAGTGAAGAAATTCACTAAAGCTCAGAGAAGATGTTGGAGATGGCATGTGTTTAGGGGGAGCATATTAGTTTCTTTTGTTTACTTCATCCATGACATTGGCATTATGGTCCACTGGCAGGTGTTCATGATGTGTCTCATGCCATGCTATTACTGTTGGGGTTCTTGATATTATGACATGGACATAGAGGTTGATGTTTGGCCATTTATGTTTTTGATTGGATATCTTACACTTAGATATGATAGGCAACTGTTATAGAAGTGTTGCTTCAACATATTATGCTACTGACATGTGTTTGCTATTATGGAGTATTTGAATTGGTTCCTGATGTGGATATTGTTTCATATTGTGATTGATGTTGCTAATATATGCCACATATTTTTGTACATTATGATGTTGCTGACTGATACTATGTGTCATTTTCTAAACCTCATATTGTTGCTATTGCTAGATATTTATTAGCTTGACATGTTGCTCAGAGGAGACTGGTTGACAATTGGTTGATATGTTGCTTGTTGTTGTTGGTGTGCAAAACATGGATATTTGTAGATATGCATTACTATCCATGCATGTAGAGATCAGTTGGTCTAGTGCTTATGCTTGCGAACAAAGTTCTTGTTACCTTGTCAGAAACATTTGACCCTTTTCCATTGATGTCAAAGGGGGAGAGAGAGAAGAGAAGATTAAAGGTATGGAGATTGCTTGGTTTCCATTAATGCCAAAGCGGGGTATTGTTCGCATTATGAATTTTATGGTTGCAACTACTTTGTGTTGTCCTTAATGTCAAACTTGTAGCATGTGTTGTAGATGTTTTGCTATGCATATTTTCGATTCGTTGTAGGTAGCATATGTTGCAGATGTTTGGTTATGAATGGATATGATGGTCTAGATGATGCATTGATTTCAACCTTATGATTTTCTACATGATGGCATTGATGTGGTGTTTTTTCAGGTCTTCAAATGACAATCCATGTTGATGAGTTTGACAGAATAGGTATTCATGTTCATGAATTGTTGCAAAGGTGTTTGGCCTAGTTGATCAGTTGATGTCCTAGTTGGTCTACTTGTAGATGTGCTACAAAATTATGCAGAGGTGTTGCTGGTTGTGCAAGCGTTCGAGGGGAGTAGATGGCTTGTGGCACTCATGTGAACCCTTGAATTGTTGGCTTCTAGGTCAACTTGGTGGTGGCACTTCATTGTGATGTTAGCCTACTTGGTGAAGTTTCACATAGCTTGAAAGAGGTTTGGGGGTGTGTATAGGTGATAAATAAGGTTTACCTGAAGTTGGATGAAGTTCTGAGCAAATTATATTATGCTTATTCTTATCCTCTGCCAAAACCACTAGGAGAGAGAGTCCTTCGTGCAACTATAGGCTTCCCGCCAAGAATTGTTAGTTACATGCATGTGGCTACAAACGAGATATTCTAGTATATTCCCTTTGGATGTGTCCCAAAACAAAATTTTCTCCACATTCCTCACACACATCAGGATAAATTCAACATGGTAATTCCTAGTAACTTCTAAATTAATTAGATGACCTCACAATTAGCTCAATAAGTACTCCATTGGGTGTGAATGGATTTAATGCACAAGTAGTGATGGTTATGTATGGATTTCATCAAATTTGTGCACTTGTGAACTCAGTCCAAAAGTCGAATTTTCCCAACACTTTGTAAATATCTCATTTTGGATTTGAGAAATGGTTGGTTAGAGTGAGTGAGTGTGCAAGAGGTCTATAGAAAGGTAGTTTGATTCAAACATATTGACGAGCTTAGTGCATGTGTGAAGATGGAAGTGGAGTGAGAAGATCGAATTCTTGTAGTAGAGTACTAAAGCAGAATATCAGTTATGCAGATCATATTGATGGAAGAGGAATACATTTCACAGATAATCTATTGTGTCTACATGTTAATTATTTGTGCATGCAGGGAGTTGATGTGAATGGAAATGTGCCATAATATTTTATATGTTTATGAATGTTCTTGTTTGTAGCAGATATTTGTGATTCCATGCATGCATATATGGTTGTAGGTTATTGAGGGTTTGATGTTATATTTCTATGTTGTTAGATGGTTAGATTGTTGGAGATTTGATGTATGTATAGTAGTGATTATTTGCTAGAGTGAATAACATATTGGTTGTGGCGTTTTTATTTATATATGATGTTGAGAATGTATTGTTGTAGCGGTTTGATAGCAGAGTCGAATATTGTTGAGCATGTTTTCTTGGTGATGCAGTTTGAAAATGAATGAAATCGAGGTTCACATAGAGTTGTTAAGGAGTGGCCTATGGAAAGTGTTTCCTTTCTATGTTGGAGTAGTGATTTTGTGCTAGTGGGTGCTAGTAACCGTGTTGCAGAAGTGGTCTCTTCTGCCAAGTGATAGATCAAATAGTTTGTGGTCTCCAACTCACTATATATTTGGGATCGAGTCTCCTATATGGTGGTGAATAACTATTTGTATACTAGGTTAAGTCTCCGCTAGTGCGAGCCAACAATCTATGTAAAATGCATCATTCACTTGAAACATAATAGAAGATTCAATGGAACGTAGCAGCAACAAGGGTGGTTTTCTCTTGAAAGGCTTCCCACCCGATATTATTTTGTTTCATGTGGTTGATTGTTGTTTTGTGCATTGTTTCTCTTATGGTTGTTTGGTTTAGTTGTTCACTTGATTATGTACTTTTGTGATGAACTATTATTGTGCTACTAGATATATTAATTGTTATCACCCAAAAATGCTCACTTAGCCATTTCTTACTAAGTGGGGAAAAGTACATCATGTAGGATCAATTTTAAAATAGTAAAACCCACTTTCATCATAAGAAATAATTTAGTAAACCATTTTTCTAAATTATTTCTCTTTAAAATCCAAAATTCCCATGAGAATAATTAAATAAATGATTATTTATTTAATATTCTCTAGAAATAGTTATTAAACCATATTTTGATAATTATTTCCCATCACTTTGACTTAATCACCTTGGAATAATTAGATAAATCATTATTTATTTATTATTCCTTATTCATCCTCTATTTTCCTTATGAGATAATTATTAAACCACTATTTAATAATTATTTATTTCTTAATTATCACAAAGTGATTAATAAATCATTTTTATTTGTTAATTAATTCAACTACTTTGTAAACAAAGATATTTGACCATTTTGAATATCTTTTTCCTTTCAAAAATATATAATAAAGTATTCTCAATGACCAAATTTTGATTTAATTAATAATATTTTATTATTTTCTAATTCCTAATTTGGCTCAATACTTTGTTATAAATAGAGGGGTTTTCATTTATTCTTTAGCATGACCATTTTCTTTGTTAACATTATTGTCTCGTAACATTTGAGCTCCCACTTGAGTTCAAGCCATCTTTTTATTTTTCTACCCATTGCAAATTGAGATAGAAAATCACATTGCTGAAGCATAAGGACAAGAATAGACCCATCTCAGAGAGGAGGAATTTCAGACCCATTTTGTAATTTCTCCTCATGTTGTAGACATATTTGGGCACTGCAACCCCAATCACATATGTCGATAAACCAAGGGCTCTTAAACCCCTAAAAGTGTTGTTTCACACCCTAAAGGATCATGGTCAACTATTACATCATTTCCCAGAAGTTTCACCTAAAAAACTACTCAGAACTGGCAAAAACTGAACCATACAAACTGCTCCATGCTTAGGGTGCGATGCATACTGGCTGCTACACTAGCTAGGTGTGATGCATACTGAAAGAGCCTTTTGTGGGGTGCGATGGGAGAGAGCAAACACATGGCAGAGACAGTTTGCTAAGTGGAAACCCAGAGAATCTTCTAGAAACTTCTCATATGACACTTGCCTCTCTGAATTCGCCCAGGGATGAGTAAGAGAACATGAAATCTCCAAGTGGAACCAATAACTATCAGTGAAATGACACTAATCAAAAACCCAAAAGCTGACTCACCCTCTTGCAAGACATCTATGTATGGATCCCTCGTCTCAGAGATCTAAAGGCTGGAATTTTGTAATTTGTAAGGAAGTGTTGTTGGTTTCTCTTTGAGACATTATATTGTTGGGTGATCTTGCTTTTCATGAGGTGAAGAGGGCTTTCATGCTGAGAGGATGATGCTGGATCAGATAGCTGGGTTGTAATCCTCTCTTCTACTATCAATAAAGTTATTTGAATTTTCCTCCATATACTTGTGTGTATTTGTGAATCTTGCTATTTGTGAATGCAATTGTATGGTTAATGTATTTCTGATTCTGCATTGTTTATGGTATTATAGATCTCTATGCTTTGATGGTGTTTTGTTGCTTTGCCTCTACATGTGTTCTCTAAAGCGGGACAAGTAAGAAAGGAGTGGCAAGATCTATCAAGGGAGAGAGGAAATAAGCAAGGATCCAAGCGAAAGATTCAGGTTGGTGCTCTTTGCTTCTCTCTTTTCTATCATACATAAAGGAAATCACAAGTTACTTTTATTGTTTTTCTAAGATAGCCACCCATCTTAGTGGGACTAACAGATCGAAAAGACACTAATTTTCCCAGAAACACCTCACTAGGTGCATTCATTAATAAAATTATCTTTTGTTCAAGTCCTTCATTGGGTTTTTGCACTTATATTTTATGTTTTTATATGTTTATATTCACAAAATCCATTGTGTTGCAGGGTTTTTCTTGATGTTTTATTATAGATCATAAGCATATAAGAAACCATATTTTGTTGTTAAGGTTATAATTCACCTACAACTTAAGTAAGGTATTTTGGTACACTTCTCCAAAAAATTTACACTAACATTAATGCATGAATTAGTTGGATTTAGGTAAAAATATATCATAAGTGTTGCAATGAAATTTACATGCAAGGAGTTATTGCTCCATGATCTATTGTCTACATAATATCACCAGAAAACAAAAGAATGTGGCCAATGGATATACGATCAAATCCGAACTGAATGATTATACATGCAACAAATAAGTGGTTCTAGATGGTATAAAGGAAAGAGTGTGCACCAGGCCTCCTCATATGTTGTTGAATGGTTTTGAATTTGTAGTAGAATCCTTGCACTCCACTCAAGCGATATGCTTCATGTGCATTCGATATCCACACCTACAAACAGGGACAAACACTCAAGGACAACAGGTGATCTTCCTCAGAAGAGTGTCAGCTCAAAACATCATATAATCCATATATGCAACTTTTGCAAACTTGTAAATACAGGGAAGGAACATAAATATATATTAATCCAAAATCAAAATACAAATATACCTTAACCCAGGTCTCCTCTACAAAATCTAGCAAAGTCTCCCCACTACAATAGGAAAATATCCATGAAGAATAAATACTCTAGCATCATAAGCCTCACAAACTCAGTCTCTCTTAGTAGAAATATGATGCTAAAACGTCAACTCTGAATCCCAAAGACTCTAACTAGCCTCACCCTCTCAAGATGTCTACTATAAATAAGGTAAATAGATCTCCTAAGAGAATGAATGTAGACACTCACGATGACGAGAAGTTTTGGAAGATTCTCACTAATAAGTCCTAACCAACTTGAATAGGTGATGAGTCGAACTGATATCCTATGAACCACGAAACTCTAGAAATATTCCCCAGTCTGTTATAGACATTTTTGGGCACTGCAACCCCAATCATAAATGTCCATAAACTGAGGGCTCCTAAGTCCCTAAAAGTGTTGCTTCACTCCCTAAAGGAACAAGGTCAGCTGATTACATCATCTCCCAAAAGTTCACCACAGAAAACTGCTCAGAACTGGTCAAAACTGGACCATACTGAATGCCCAGTGCAGAGGGTACGATGCATCTCACCTAATACAAATGGGAGGTGCGATGCATACTGAAAATTACTTCTACAGGGTGCGATTGACGATAATAGACAAGTGGCGGAGACAGTTTGCTAAGTGGATGATCAAGGAATCTTCTAGAAACTTCTCATATGACACTTGCCTCTCAGAATTCGCTCAAGGATGAGTAAGAGATCAATGAAATCTCCAAGTGGAACCAAGAACTATTAGAGATAAGACACTAATCGAAAAACCCAGAGCTGACTCACACCTTTGCAAATATCTATATATGGATCTCTCATCACAGAGATCCAGAGGTTGGGGGCTGGAATCTTGTATCTTGTAGAGAAGTGTTGTTGGTTTTCTGGTGAAACTTCATAGTGTTGGGTGATCTAAGCTTTACTTGAGGTGAAGAAGGGCTTTCCTGCTGGAGGATGATGCTGGGTCAGAACAATTGGTTGTAATCCTCTTGCTATTCTTGATATTAATAAAGCTATTCAAGTTTTCCTCCACATTCTTGTATGTTGATTGTATATGCATTTGTGTTGGTTAATACATATCTGGTCCTGTGTTATTATGAATTAGATCTCTGTTCCTTCATAGTATTAGCTTCTTGATTCCACAGTGCTCTTTGAAGCTGGGTAGACGAAGAAGAAGTGCAAAGATTTATCAGGAAGGAGAGAATCAAGCAAGGAACCAAGCACAAGACTAAGGTTGGTGTCCTTTGTTCCACTCTTATCTATTTTTCATAAAGGAAAGCGAAAGCAGTCTTTACTTGTTTATTTCTAAGATAGCTACCATTCTTAGTGGGAATAGCAGTTTCGAGTGGACACTATTCCCGGTAACACAGTCATAGGAATAGAATAGGGAAAACTAGACTGTAGGCACTTTCATAAGGCAAGTTGACAATCACTGGAAGGTTCTAGTCGCTTTCATAAGCCATCATTCATGTGACTGGGTGTCATGAGTGGAAAAAAGAAGGCCCGAGGCCTAGAAAAAAGTCAATCAACATAATATGTAAGAAAAACTAAGCCTAAGGAGAAAAAAAGGCTGATAATAGATGCCCCCTAATGTATAAGGTCAGAAGAGGAGGTGATTGTCAAAATACATTATGATATAGTTCTAAGGTCAAAACAAGAGTGAGGAGACAAAGCCAAGGAACCGAATCAGAAGACATTGGAGCTGAAGTCTCATACCTGCTGATAACATCCTCGAGCCAAGCATACCCATGCTCAGTCACAAGAAGACATTGAACACGGCCACCATAAAATACATTGTGGATCCATGGCATGAAATTTTAGAACATGGCCATGAAGACATACATAGTGGATCCATGTGACTCAAATTGATAGAGCATAGCCATCAATAAATACAATGTGGACCTATGTTACAATATACACTAGTAGGACTATGGACAAATGATAGATAGAGAATTGTCTATCATAGCCCTCAAAGTAAATAAATGATACATAACTCCAACACAGCCTAGGAAGGATTATATATAAGAGTGATATGTCCCTAAACCCAAGGTATTCAACATAAACCCAATGGTATGAATATACATCATGCGAATAGATTATTGTATGTCAAACATCATAGAAACCGCCTGATTACTAGGCAATGAGGTAAACAAGTAAAAGATGTGAAGGAATCCACCAATGACGAAAATTGTCCCCAAGGTATCTAGTACATTCCACACTAGTGAACTCAATCAATTAGGAGCTAATTATGTAAACACATTGTTGATCGAGAGGAAGCCTGTTACTAAGGTATGCAAGCTCCAAGGTACTATCAGTTCCTAGATCAAGCTCTTGGATAATGAGTGGAAGTCGACGTACGAAGATCCATTGAAGGAGGGCCTTGATGTTTCCCCCATCATTCGAAAAAAATAGACCAAGATGATGTAATGTATGGATGAATTAATGAAGCAATGAAGTACAATTGACACAGGGATGTGTTTCTGGGAAAACTAGTGTCTTTTCGAACGACTAGCCCTCTAGGTTTGGCAGCTACCCTAGAAACAACAATTTAAAGCAATTCACGATTTCTTCTATGTATAACAGATAAAAGAAAGACAATGGAACCAACCTGGAACTTTCGGTTAATCACTTGCTTGATCTCTCTCCCCCTTGACAGAGCTTGCAACTCCTCCCCATACTTAACCCGCTTGGAGAGTACCTACAGAAACACAGTAACAAAGAACCCTCAAAGCATCTTGATCTATTACTACATAAGCATTACAGAATTAGATATATAATGAACATATAATAGCATTTACAGATGATAACATTCACAATTGCACAATTATATGGAAGAAAACTTGAAGAACTTTATTAAATAGAAGGGAGAATTATAACCCAGTTGTCTGATCCAGCATCATCCTCCCAGCATCAATCCCTCTTCACCTCATGAAATAGAAAGGTCACACCAACAATACAATTCTCTCTCCTCAAATACAAACTATCAGCACTTCCTTGCAATTCACAATATTCCAGCCTCTAGATCTCTTAGATGAGGGATCCATTTATAGATGTGTGCAAAGGTGTGAGTCATCTTTGGGTTTTGATTAGTGTCATTCCACTTGTTACAATTGGTTCCACTTGGAGATTTCTTGGATCTCTTACTCATCCCTGGGCGAATTCAGAGAGGCAAGTGACATAGGAGAAGTTTCTAGAAGATTCCAGGAGCAACCACCTAGCAAACTATCTCGGACATTTGTCCATCCTCACCCATCACACCCTATAGAAGGCCTAATTAGTATGCATCGCACCTGAGCAGTGTACCACTCAGTATGCATCACACCTAGCCAGTGTAGCAGTTAGTATGGTTCAGTTTATACCATTTCTTGATGTTTCTCAGGTGGAACTTTTGAGGAATGATGTAATCACATGACCGTGTTCTTTTAGGGTATGAAACAACTCTTTTAGGGGTTGATAAGCCCTAGTTTATCGACATATAAGTTTTTGGTTGAAGTGCCCAAATATGTCTAAAACAGTTGCCCCTAAAGCATGAAGTCGTAAATCTTGATGTCTAGTGAAATGCTTTATCATGAGGATTCGAGGTTTCGAACTGGAAGGTGACCTGCATAGGTTACAATACAATACATCATCATAATATAATTTTCATGATATTAGCTAAGGTGGGCATTCCCATGCTCAGCTTTATAAATTCATTTCATGTACATAGATCAGATAGTCTTTTGTAGATGCGGACTGATGATTCTTCAGATGTAGAGTCATCATCCTTGGTTTGAATGACAATCTGTGCAGCGCTTTTGTACATTTGATGTTTTTATATCCTTGAATATATCACAACCCAGATGGATGGAAGTAGATCCAATGTCTTCAAACTCATTCAATCTTCTCCCGATGTAGAAGTCAATTCATGTGAAGAGATGTTCTAAAGTCAAACATGGAAAGACATCGCTTGATTACCAGCCGATAATGTGAGCTGTTAATAGGCGCGAGAGGAATCACCAATAATGATAATGACCCTCAAGGTATTACAGTACAATTCACATGGTGTGAGTATATGATTCGATGTCAAACACCACGCAAAATTTTTGGTCGAATGCCATTGATGTCAACCTATCGTTGGAAGTGAGAAACTTGTCGTTGAGGCATGCAAGCTTCAAAGCACTAAAAGGGGTGTTTCTAAATCAAGTTCTTGGATAATGAGCTGATGTCGACAAGAAGTGACTCGTCATAGGAGGGCCTTGATGTATCCCCCATCTACGACACGAAATGAAGCAAATGATTTTCTGGAGGTGAAAACGATCTGATGACACAAGGTTCAGGAATGGCGGTCATGAAAAAATGAAGGTTGGAGGTATTGCAGTGGATGAGACATTAACTAGATTGTGGTTTCTCAACTGAATAACTTCTCTTGAATATGTCGGGGACATTGAGATGGATTGGTAGCGTTAACCCCAAAAGATGGATGGTGTGAAAGACCAATGGTGAGATGACTGGCGAACGGAATAACCCAACCCGACTCAATAATGGCGATGGAGTGAAAGTGTCATGTTCAAGAGCGACCTGCTACCATTAGTTCTTCAAGTTTTGTCCCTTTTTCCCCAGTCGTTGCTAACTAGTACCTCTTTATTTTTGTCAAGTTTGAGGAGGATAACATATGCTTGTTTTATAATTTTCCCTTCGGGCAAACTTGTGGCTATGTTTTAACGAGTCTAGCGACAATGAAACTTGGTCTTGTCTAGAATGGACAAGTTTGTCGCTATTGTTTTAACGAGTTTAATGATAAGGATAACTCGGTCCTTTTCATGTTTAGAGAGAGTGAAAAGGGACGAAAGGGAAACTCCGGCAGTTCTTTTTCATAAAATAATCCCTTAGGTTTGAAAAAGGATAAAATAATACAAAACGAATGACTTTTCCGATCACTTTAACAAGCTGAAAAATACAAGTGCTCGAATTTTTTCATGAGATAATCCCCCAGGTCTGAAAAAGATTAAAATATACAGGAGGGATGACATTTCCAAGCACTTTAATGAGTTGGAAAGGCCAATTTCTGGACAATCTTTTCATATTTAACGAGTTTGAAAAGGGTTTAAAGGAGACTCGATTTTAAGGAACGAGTGGTGTCTAGGGTAGCGACTAGTTCCGGGTAAGCTTGGAACTTCTCAAAACATGGTGATTTCTGTGAAGAGGTTGGCTAACAAGATCACTCATTGCAACTGTTCCTCAAAAAGGGTAAACAACCAAGTGGAAGCATATGATCAGCCAAAGAGATGGAGGTGATGAGAGGTACACAACCAAGGCTCAAAAGGCTGATAGAATGGCAATCATAAAGGTTAATTACTAACGGTGGGTTCATTTTTTACGAGTTTGAACCATGGGGGAACTATGCTCGGTTTTGGTTTCATTTTTATGCAAGCTTGACATGACAAAACTAAAAAAGCTAGAAACGATAAAACTAAAAAGCTAGAAACGACAAAACTAAAAGTTGAAAATGGGAAAAAATGTTTGCATGCCCCTAGCATGATGAAAAGGAGAGTCTTGTGTAACCATATGGAAACTACTGGGGTTAGGAAGGATGATTTCATCCAGAAGACAAAAAAATTCCTTGGCTTCGTCCAGGATAGACAAAGGTGAATGGTGTGTCAGACCAATCACATAACTTACAGGGAAACTTATCTTTTCAACTAGGTTCATCCGTAGAATAAACAAGGGTGCATTCCCCCTAAGCTTCATTACATTCACCTAGTTAGACTACTCATGGCTATCAAGTGGGTGGGATGAAGGTTCTTTTATGAGATCTAATCAGAGATTCGACTTGGAACTTTTCTCCAGGGGTCCTTATTTCATTTTTTAATGAGCCTGACGCAAGACAAGGAATTATGCTCACATCCTTGGTTTCATTTTTTAACGAGGTTTACACAAGACAACGAACTATCCTCGAACCCTTGGTTTCATTTTTTAATGAGGTTGACACAAGTGAACGAAATATCCTCGAAGACCCTTGGTTTCATTTTTTAACGAGGTTGACACAAGACAATGAACTATCCTCAGCCTCCTTCGATCACAACTCATAAGTGGTCATGAAGGAAAGATCTGGTTCCAATGCCCCCAGTACACAGTGTACAACATCACTGAATTGATCGTCAGTCAATGCAGGTATGGAACAGGTTGCCACATAATTAACCCGTGGCGGGAATGATACCATAGGTATAAATGGACCATTGAGGGATGATGGTTGACTAGGAGCTATATTTGGACTGGGAAATGAAAGCTGGTCAACGGTGACAATCCTGCCTTCATGTGGGAAACAAATCACTCGAAAGAGTGTTGAAACAATAGCTCCCATGTGATAAACATAGTCACGCCCAAGAAGTAAATTGTAATCTAAAGGTCCTGGGACTACCATCACGTTTAGATAAATGATTTTTTCTCCCAAAGTGATAGGTAACTGAGGAAGGATCCCTAATAGTCGACTGGTTCTTTGTTAAAGCCCAAAAGATTTCGTGTAATTGGTACAAGCGGTGGCGAACTGAGTGCTTGCCAAGCAGTTGATGAAAGGATACTCACTGATGCACCTTCGTCTATAATAGTGCTAGGTATAATCATATTACAAACTTGTACTATGATCTAGAAAGGCACATAAGAAGGAAGGCGGGATCCTGCCAGTTGATTCCAATCAAATGAAGTAACTAGACTACTTGGAGGGGGTACCGTAGAAATGGGAGGATTAACCCCTTGAGTTACTAGAACTGGAGGGTTTTCCTCCTATCTTAATGGAACAAGTGGATTGCCCCCAATCTCATTTGGATCTGAAGAAACAAAAAGAACTTGAGTGGTATTATTTTCACTCTCTTCGGGAAAGGTACGATTAGCTAAAGGTGAAATCGGGTCAACTGCTACCTTGACCTATTGATTTTGGTCGGGCATAGACTCATAGGATTCACTTTCAGAGAGAGTGGTTTCGACCGATGGTTGATTTAAGTCAGTCAGTTCATCACCTAGTGAAGGATTCAATGAAAGTTTCCTGTAACCAGAAGGAAGTCACTGTGGTGAAGTAGGATGGTTATCCAACACACTTTTGGATTCATCCAAATAGGGACAAAGGTGAAAGGGGTGTATAACTTCACATAACCTACATTGAATCTTGACTTTTCCTTTTTGTCCATGAACTTTACTATCACTAGTTGATGGTGTGTTACCAACATGATCTCCAAAGGTTGATGACACGGGATGGTGTGAATGGGAAAACATTCTTTCAAGATCCGAGGAAAGTAAGGACAATTTAGATGAAAATGGTCTTCCACACAAATCATGAATGGATATTTGACTTTGTGAGGCTTAATGGATGGATTTTCATCAAATGTTACATTCAGAGCAATGGTTTCCTGGTTGGCCCCTTGTTGAATTGGCTTCTTCTTCTTATTCTCCCCTTTCTTCTTCTTCTTAGCCACTTGGTTTCTAGTACCAATACTTTCACCAAGCGAAGAGGAAGAAGGGGAGGAAGAAAAAAACAAGGAAGAAGGCAAAGGGTCAACTTTAAGATCAACTAGAGGTTGATTTGGTCCAGTTGGAGGTGTACTCGATTTCAGAGATGTCTCGACATTTTGAACCGAGGAGGTTGAAAACAACCATACTGGCAGGCCAATGGTAAGTCCTGGAAGGGACAATGTAGCCATATAAGGAGCACCAATGTTTCCGAAAGAAGGAAAAGGACTAGGATTCCCCTCAAAAGGGATTCCTTGATTGGTAGACTCCGGATTTGTTGCCATATGTCTCAACCTAAGATCAACTGAGGAACAAGAGTGTTATTCTGAATTCAGTTAATTTTAATGATGCTTTGACACAACTTTGCTTTTCAGTTTTTAAGAGTCGAAAGAAAGCTAAAGATGACTCTAGTTGCCTTCAATTTTTAATGAGCCTGAAGTGACAAGTGTTTAGATGGACCTTTTCTTTTAAAGAGTCGAAAGGAATGAAAGTGACTACTATAGAAAATCTAGACAGAGGGATTACCAAACCAATTGCAAAACTGCAATATACACCTTGGTGATAAATTAAAGAGAAATTACCAAGGACTTATCTATGGCTGTCAATCTTCCCGAATGTTGTGTTCAGTGCATTATGATCAATAAGGCATCAGACTCGGCTTCCTATGGATAAAGGATATAAGCCTATTGTGGTCTCCCAATATATACGCGATGGTACGGGGAGCACAAGTCCGTGCTAGCACTTGTCATATCAAGGAGGAGGAATCACCCAACCTTCGATGAAAACAATAGTTAATAGTTTTTACGATGCTGGAACACATCTCTAGCCTAGACCTCTAGATATGTTGCATTAAGTTCCAAAGCATTTTTAGGTTCATTGAAATTTATTTTAGAGTTGATCTTGTTTAAAGTTTTCCTTTCAATGGTTCACCACGTGATGTTGATTTGAAATTCCTAAAATACAATCTACAATGATAAACAATCTTTGTTTATTCTGAGTAGTGAAAATCCTAGCTACTAGAGAAAGAAGATTACAATTCTTTCAAACAAAGAGCAAAGAGCACACAATAGTGCATTTTCCTAAATCATTTTTTGCACACAAACTAAATGCAAATGCAAATGCATGTATTGGTTTTCGTTCTCCTTAATGTAAAAATGGCAAAAAGGAAAACTAAATGTAGCAAATATCTAAAATATTTCTTTCAAAAGAGAAAGGAAGACTAAACGACACTTTTCAATTTTGAATAAAAAATGCTTTCGACACTTCGAATATCAAAAAGTCAAATAAAATACATGACGAAAAGTTCAATTGACTATTCAGGGAGGGAAGAATCCACAACACTTCTCTTTTCGACACAAAATGACAGTTACAACACTTTTTGTACCAAAGTGACAAATTGATTTAAGTAAATTTTCGATAAAGGATTGTAAATGATGAACAAATACATAAAAACATTTACTAATCCTAAACTAATGGAGGCTGATCTATGTGATGCAAGTAGGCTTCAGTAATGAGGCACTATTCATAAGCAGCAAAAACAACTAAACAAAACTAAAAACAAGGTCAAAAACCCCCAATTTCTAAATGGAAATAGGTTCAGTCAGTCATCGCACCTGGGCTTCACAGAAATAGGATGCATCACACTTTACACACTCGAGAGGTGCGATGCATACTGGTTTATAGTGACAGATAGTGCGAAGGGCCAGGGAGCACAACTGAAGTGTGTTTTGGCTCAGATGTGCCGCTGTTTTCAGTGAGTTAAGTTGAGCTATGATGGACAGTAAAGAGCAAACAATTAAGGAATGTCTTGAGAGGTTACTGAGCTATGAAAAGGGCATCTAGAATTCTTGTAAGTCAAGTTTTTAATTCATAAACTAAACTAGAGATTGACTGAAGCAACATTCATCTACTATGCAATTGCAGAGCAAGAGCAGTTCAAAGGCTACCTGGCTGACTTTAGGCTCTTTCTATAGTTTATAAAACAAACAAAAACAACAAACAAACATCTATTCGGTCCCTAGCGGAGTCGCCAATTTGTTTCTGGGAAAACTAGTGCCTTTTCGAATGACTAGCCCTTTAGGTTTGACAACTACCCTAGAAACAACAGTTGAAAGAAATTCATGATTTCTTTTATGTATAACAGATAAAAGAAAGACGATGGAACCAACCTGGAACTTTCACTTAATCCCTTGCATGATCTCTCTCCCCCTTGACAGAGCTTGCAACTCCTCCCCGTACTTAACCCGCTTGGAGAGTACCTGCAGAAACATAGTAAAAAATAACTGTCAAAGCATCTTGATCTATTACTACATAAGCATTATAGAATCATATATATAATGAACATATAATAGCATTTACAAATGATAACATTCACAATTGCACAATTATATGGAAGAAAACATGAAGAACTTTATTAAATAGAAGGGAGAATTACAACCCAGTTGTCTGATCTAGCATCATCCTCCCAGCATCAATCCCTCTTCACCTCATAAAATAGCAAGATCACACCAACAATATAATTCTCTCTCCTCAAATAAAAACTATCAGCACTTCCTTGCAATTCACAATATTCGAGCCTCTAGATCTCTTAGATGAGGGGTCCATTTATAGATGTGTGCAAGGGTTTGTGTCATCTCTGGGTTTTGATTAGTGCCATTCCACTTTTTACAATTGGTTCCACTTGGAGATTTCTTGGATCTCTTACTCATCCCTGGGTGAATTCAGAGAGGCAAGTGTCATAGGAGAAGTTTCTAGAAGATTCCATGAGCAACCACTTAGCAAACTGTCTCAGCCATTTTTCCATCCTCGCCCATCGTACCCTATAGAAGGCCTAATTAGTATGCATCGCACCTGGCCAGTGTACCACTCAGTATGGTTCAGTTTAGGCCATTTATGGATAGTTTCTCAAGTGGAACTTTTGGGGAATGATGTAATCAGATGACCATGATCTTTTAGGGTATGAAACAACTCTTTTAGGGGTTGATAATCCCTAGTTTATCGACATATAAGTTTGGGGTTGAAATGCCCAAATATGTCTATAACAGGATGGGCGACTCCAAAAAGGTCAAGAGACTACTGTAGATGGATGACATAAGTTGAGACTTCCCTTGAACACATAACAACATGACACAAGAGTGACTGAACATCATGACTAATGAGCACCAAGTGATATCATGTAACGCCGCAAGAGGCATCGATGCATGATCCATATAACTTGAAGAGTAACTAGCTGGAGGAGTAAATAGACTCATATGTATGCTACGACTCTTAGGAAAACTAAACCCCAACTTTGAGATAATGAATTAGATAGGTGTTGTGTTCAAGGGAGATACAAAGTATGCTACCGTTTGATGACTAATGGAAATAAATGTTCCCTCCCTTATCTTTTTAAAAGTGCCTTTTTTGTAAAGTTGTCCCCCATGCTTGAAAAAGAGATAAAATTATACAAGGGAGAACCTTTGAGCCATAGTACACTAGGGTGTTCCTTTTTCACAACTAGTATATCCCATTCTGGAAAAAGGTTAAACTTATACTGGATAGCTGACCCTTCAAGTACTTTAATAAGCGTGAAGGAAAAAAGTTCACTGGGAAATCTTTTCTAAATTAAGGAGTTGGAAAAGAGCTTAAACTAAACTCCTCTTGGAGGAACGAGCGGTATAGAAGGTAGAAACTAATTCAAGTAATGGTGGAACTACTCATGATAAAGGGGACAAGAGGATAGGTAATAGGACCACTCATCACAACACTTCCTCCAAGAAAGGGGAAAACACCAAGTGAAAGTGAAAGGTAGGTCAGGTAGATGATTATGATGGAATGAAGAAACCAAGACTCAATTTGAAAAACTAGGCTGATAAAAATGTGGCAATCACAAGGGATAAGATGTTGAAATCCTCCTAGGGTATAGCCAAAAATATAACCAAGAAGAAGACATGAGGCTCAGATTCTAGGTCATGGTGGGTCAGAAGGAGGAATTCCAAAAAGAGGAATAAAATTGACTGCATGGACACGAAGACGAAAAATAGGTGCAAACTAGGGTATCCATGATTATGGAAGCTCTACCTCCAAATGATAAGATGCATAAAAGAGAGTGGCTAAAGTCGTAACTTGATGGGATTATACCTAAGGCATAAATATGGCACTAATGGTCAAAATACAATGGAAGCAATAAACATGGACCTTCCCCTATATGCCAGGATAATAATCATACCTCACACCCCCTGTTGTAAACAGGACCCCAAAAAATGACACTAAAAGAAATCTCTCCAACCCCCTATAAAACTGAACTAGAAAAAGAATTATAGAACAAACCCTCTCAAGCCAAAAAATTAAAAAGGGAATATTATCAAAGATGCCAAAAATTATTATAAAAGCAACTCATACCTCCTCATTTAGTCATTATGTTTTGGAGAAGAGAGAAGGAGAGAACTTCCAAACTTGTTGGTGCTAGGGAAGGGAGGAGTAAGAGGAGCCAAGGAAAGAGAATCTTTATCTAAGTAAGTTGTGCCCATCCCTCTGTTAAGAAATAAAAATGCAAGTTTCTCTGGTTGTGGTAGATGTATAGGAAATTTGTTATGCTTTTGTGGAAACATTCCCTCGACCGCACACACGCAAGGGAGAAATTTTTACTATAAGAGGCTAGTCATAAACATGACAAGGCATGCCCATGATAGTGTTCGAAATTTCTTAGTTTCAAGGGAGTTTGCGGGGTCGAAAGTTTGGTTTTTCACTTGTACTTTTCCCCAAGTTAGATTTTCTTGTTTTTACAGGGGTTTTACTATTTAAATTTTGTGGCCATGCCTGATATTTTTTATTTGTGGATGTAGGAGAAACCATGGATGAATGGAGAGAGAGACACCATATGCTAATTGAGATTCAGGCCATGGGACATCAACCAACACTAAATTCCCTTAGGGACTGTGGATTGCTGAAATTGTTTATGATTCCCAGCATGACCAACCAAACCTTTCTTTTGACAAAAATCATTCATTGGTGGGATGTATATAACCAACAATTAAGTGTTGAGATGGAGTTTTTTTTCCATAGAAGTGGATGACATTTATTCCCTCATAGGGTTGTCAAGGTGAGGTGCTACGGTGGTATTGTTAGGGGCATGCAGTACTAGTGGAGAGATAGTTCAAAGTTTGAAGAAACAACATTGCAAAGTAGGTATATTGAGAGATAAATAGAAGATCCGTATTGAAGACCCGAAAGACCTAACCTTGAAGACATTGACATATAATGTGCCTCAGGTAGCTGGCACCAAAGCTCCCCATATTGAGACTAAACCACATCTCAAGCTATGTCTATGATGTTTCTAACCCACCCTATTTAACTGGTGTGAGGGGATGCTGGAAAATGTGAAATGTCAACTTATAGAGATGAAGAGGAGGAGAAACAAGATTTTTGGCTATGGGAGTTCTCTAGTGAGTTTTTTTTGAGAATATCCTGGTGATGGAACCCATGATACTTGGTTATGTAGTACATCCATCACCAATTGTACCTTTAATGATGAGGTGGTGCTCGATCATGCCTAGAGAGGATGGACTATATACTAGCAGTTGGTTTCTTGACACATACTGGAAGTGGTTGAGAGAAGCAACATTGGAAGTGGATGACTACCACTATGATGTGGTAGATTTCTAGGGATATCTAGACATGATCCTGCCCCCCACATTGGAATTTGATGACAAAGGTAAAAAAAATACATTTTCCATGTTTTATAATTTTTTTTTAGGATCTTCTAAAACATTTGATTTTTTTTTTTTGGGAATGGATACAAAGTTAATGACATATGGTAATTTTGATATGAAGATGTGGCACCCACACACTTTGTAGCCTATTCTCCACTCAGGACACATGTACCACCATCCCAAGCCCCAATACCACCAACAAAAAAGGTACACGACAAAGACGAGGGGTTGCACGAATTTACTCACAATGTCGAGGGGTTAACATTAGGGATTCCTTCGAGGAGTATTATAGATACCCCTCGACAATGGCAACAACATATAACAAGGGTTGAGTCATTCAGTCGTCGGACCCTGCTCCATTGCATTTGAATGCAATTTTTTGTTATCATGAGCACCACTGAGGATAGAAAGTAGTATAGGGTTGTTTGTTTTGTGATGGATCTACATATATATGGATAGGTGTCGAGGGCCTTAGATGCCTAGTTTTTGAACTATGTACAAAAACTTTTCATATACACTAAAATGAAGGCTTCTATGTGTTTGTGTTGAAATAATGTGTATATACAATGAATGTTTACTTCATAATGTGCATGGTTAAAACTATTGATGAGAAAAATGATAATATAACATATAATTTTCTAAAAAATCAGTGAATATGTTTTGATCTCGAGGAATATGAACATAATCAATGTAGTCAAATAAATGTTCCAACAAACATACCCTCAAAAAATAGCATAGGATAGTAGAGTTCCTTACAGAATAAATACGGTTGAGCTTGACACCACAAGCTGAGAGGCAAGTTGAACAACTAAGTGGTGTATGCCGAGGTGGCTAGCGTCAGTCAAGAGATCAATGAAAACACTGTATTTGGTCACCTTGTTGGTAATCGGGAAAAGATAAATACCCCTAGAACTCATAAGCTCATAAGTGGGCAGAAATATGACCCAAGCAGTAGAAGAAGTGTTCTAAGTGTAACGACTTGCACCATCTAGAAATAATCTATAGGGAAGTGAGGGTGTAGACATTTGTTCCTCAAAGACCCGACACACGAATCATACATAGAAACCTTGCAAAAAACTAAGACTAAAAAAAGAACATATCACACACACACGTATATACAGTATGTACAAGCGACCATGCAAAGAAGCTAAGCATAGTACTGTTCGAGGTAGAGCCCATTACATGGGCCTAACAACTGGTTCCCATCACAATCAACTAAATCATAGGCCCCTTTCTTGAGAACATGTTTAACAATGTAGTTACCATACCACATGGGTTTGAGTTTACCTGCCCCCAACTTATCATGGTATTGTTCATAAACTAAAACGAGATATCCTTCGGAAAAAACACGAGGTCTAACAAACTTATCATATTGGGCCTTAACGTGTTTCTTACGAGTTTTTTTATTGACCAGGGTGAGAAGGCATTGTTCATCTAGATGGGAAAGTTGTAGGAGGCATTCTTCCTCGGTTGAAGTGTCAAGGAGTAACTCAACAACTAGTTGTAGGGAAGATATTTCACACTGGATAGGAAGAACTAACTCCACTCCATAAACCAATTGGAAAGGAGTAAAGGCAATGGCGGATTTGACTAAGGTTCAATATGCCCATAAGGTGGAAAATAACATAAGATGCTAATTAGACTTATGTTTCCCTACCATCCATTGCAACATGGTTTTAAAAGTTCGATTGAGAACTTCTACTTGCCCATTGGCTTGATGATAATAGGATGTTGAGTGTTCATGACAAAAACCCAACTTGGCAGCTAGTTCTTGCATCATATGGTTTTGGAAATGTTTACCATGATCAATCATGATGCAGTTAGGCACACAAAACCCGACGATGACATGATTGAAGAAGAATAAGGCAACAACATTGTTTTCATTTAAACGTGTAGGCATGACCTCAACCCATTTGGTAAGATAGTCAGCAACTACGATGATGTAGTGATGACCTTGGGTGAAGGGTGGGTTGCATTGCATAAAGTCAATTCCCCACTATGAAAAATGTTTGAAAACAAATTATGGGAGTAATGGGGTAGGATGAGGGCACATTTTACGAGAAAATATCTAACAAGGATGGCACTTTTGGACAGTTAAGATACAATCATTAAAAAGTGAAGGACAAAAGTACCCTGCACACAAGGTTTTCTAAGTGGTGGCAAGACGAAACAGGTGACCACCACATGCCCTAGCATGGAAATCATTCAAGATGTGTTCAACTTCTTCATGATCAAGGCATCGACATAATACAATGTTAACACCACAATGATATAAAGTATCATTGATAATGAGATAGTGTTGAGACTAATGGCATATGCGCCACCGTTCATCACGAGATAGTTTGGACCGACTTTTTTTTAGCGATACAATAAGATGTATCCATACTAGGGATCGAAAGTACTAATGAGGAACAAGGATTCATCAGGAAAAGGATCCATGACCACAATTTCCTCATTAGCTTGAGGAAATTGAGAAAGAAGCTTACTGAAAGCTAGGGATATCTTGGATTTAGCAATAGAAAAATCCAAATTGAACTCCTTAAAAATCCACTTGGAGTATTTTACCCCAATTATTTGACGGCTAAGGATGTGCTTCATGGGCTTGGAGTCAATAGTGAAAATAGTCTTTCACAATAACATATAATGCCTCAATCATTGGACAACAATAATAGTTGTTAGGGAAAACTTCTCAACATGGGAATAATGAAACTAAAGACCTAAAAGGCCTTTGCTAAGATAGTAAATAGGATGTTCATTTTTCATATCATCTTCTTAACTGAGTACCATACCTAAGGAACACTCTAAGGCTATGACATATAATATAAAATCTTAGTTGAAATCAAGAGGACTCAGTAAAGCTGCGGACAACAAAGGTTGCTTAAGCTAATCAAATAAATGTTAGGCTTGGTCATCCCAAATGAAATGTACTCCTTTCTTCAAAATGCACATGAAGAATTAGGTAATGTGAGCATAATTTGAAATGAATCGCTGTAAGAAATTGGCTTTTCCCTAAAGCTTTTGAAGCTAGCAAATAGTACGAGGAGGAGGCAGATTGATAATTGCCTAAACCTTTGAGGGACCAACATGAATACATTCTTGAGAAACAATGAAGCTCGTCAATTGTCCAAATCATACACAAAAAACACACTTTTTCAAATTAAGCCAAATTGTTTAATAAAAACATCGTAGAAAAACTTCTCGAAGGTGTGTAGGATGATCCTCACGAAGCGGAGAATGGGTAGTAAGGTCATCAATATAGACCTCAACGATGTGTTTGATATCGTGAAACACATAAGACATGGCCTGCTGGAAAGTAGCACCAACATTTCTGAGATCAAAGGGTAGCATATGATAATGAATGTTCCCCATGGGAAGATGAAGGCAATTTTGTGTTGGTCTTCATGTTTGATTTCAATCTAGTTATAGCCAGAAAAATCATCCATAAAATAAATGATAGGATTACTAGCACTCACATCGAGAATCTGGTCAATCAAAGGTGTAAGATAATTATCTTTAGGACAATTCAGGTTCAAATCATGGTAATTAACACAAACTCGAATAATTCCTTATTTCTTGTCAACTGGAACATGGTTAGAGACTTGCTCCGTTAAATGTACAGGATACATAAAACCAACATCTAGAAGTTTTTGGACTTATGCTTTAATAACAGTTGCCTTACATGGGTTTACTGGCCGAAGTTTCTACTAGACAAGGTTGGCTCCAAGACAACCCTTAATCTCATTTTGTACAATTTTTGGATTGATGATAGGAATTGCATTGTAAGCCTAAGCAAAAACATCACAAAATTCTTTGAAAAGGGTAGCATAAGTGTCAATCTTGGAAGGAGTGCAATGAACCCCAATCAAGATATTTTCCATGATAACTGGTTTCATGGAAATATTAATAGTAATTGTAGTAGAGATATTAGCCAAGTTCCCTTCAGAGGAAATAGTGAAAATCAAATTAAGGTTCAAAGAAACATTGGCATTGCCAGAGGAAACCAAGATTTGACTAAGCTCGTCCAATTTCTCTACGTGGGGAAGGAAGGAAGAGCGATGATGAATAGCTCCCCAAGGATGGTTAGATACTAACATGACTTCTTGAATAGCTTCATTTGATGGTAGTGGGAATTCGAGGAAGTCACAAGAGAGACCATGGTCGATGGCCCAAGAAGGAAAAGAATAATCGTTAGGTGGTACCGAGATGAGATCACTAGACTCATCAGATGTAGAGGCAAAAAATATATCCTAGTAAGCAAGTTCTCTTAGACTCAAAGGAATATTCTCACCATATTGATCAAGATCAGATTCAGATGGAACCACCTAGGGATCATCAAGAACCTAGGGTCCACAATTGTGAGAAGATATCATATGGACACGAGCAATAGTAGATGTGGAAGGAGTGATAAGTGGGGATAATTGAGGAAAAACACCCATAAGGGAAGAAAATTTAAACAATCCCACTCCAATACTCTAAAACTGTCTAGGGTTATCTCCCACAAGTGGTACTAAATTCCCCATCATGGAAATTTGGGTCGATGGCACACAATAGTTAAGTTGGTTGATAGTAATAATCTTTCCTTCATGAGGAAATCAAATAAAATGTAATACAGATGAGACATTTGTAGTCATGGCATAGGACAAACTATGGCCAAGGAGAAGGTTGTAATCTAAAGTGGCATCGATGAATTCAATATCGACATAGACAAATTTTCCCCCTAAATAAATGGCAAAATTGGGAAGAAACCCCTTGGCATAAAATTATGTCCATCAAAGCCTTGGAGAGTAGTATTGGACTTAACAAGAGTTAGAGAACCAAGAGACTTCTAGTATGATGCTAACATGACACAAGTGGAAGAGCCTTCATCCACCAAGGTGCAATGAATATTCTTATGGAAGATATGCACAATAATATGAAAAGTGATATGGTGGGAAAGTTGAAAGGAAACCTTGTCAACATTGAACATAATGAGGCTCGATTCAAAAGGGTCTACTCCATTGATTACAAATGACAAGGCCTTGCATTGTTGAGGACAACTTTGCAAAACCTCCAAGGTAGACATGGCATAGGGAACCTAGGAAAGATATTTAATAATACTGTAGTGATGAACATCCTGGGTATAAGGGTTGTGTGTTGTCTTACAAACAACACCCTTGGGGGGACAATAGACAAGTTCCACATGCTTATTTAATGTGAGAGATCCAGTGGAGGTAGGTGGATCGTGTGAGTTCTTAGGAGAAGAACTCGACTTAGGAACATCATATGATTTGGCTCGTGTGGTCACATTAATTTTCTCTTTGCACATAAAGATGGACAAATTATTGGTAGGCCTGAAAAATGGCCCCAAATTTCCCCCTTGCGAAGGTGCAGGAGGCTGGGAAAACATTTTTTGTTATGGTTGTGCAAGAAATGGATGAGTTAAATAATAGGCTATTGAGTAGATTGTGGTGTTGAAAGGAGCCTATTAACTTCATCCGTACGAGGGCCTTAATTAGTAATGTGTTTACCTTGAAAATTTTTACAAGGGAACTTGATGTTTCGATGATGCTTACTAGTGCCCCCTCCCTGATTCAGTGAATTTGGTTGAGATTCCTTAGCAGCTTTATTTTCTGTTTATTCTTCTTATTGTTCTTTTTACCACCAATTTTTGGGTTGTTCTTAGTTTGTGTGGACTTCACTGTAAGAACATTAGTGGAATTCTCAGAAGAAGGTTCTTTAGTAGATCCAAATGCACTTGTTATGGCTTGCAATGTAAAAATCAATCGCCCAAGTTGAGAAGCAAGTTGGCTCATAGAATCAGAAATGGACCCAATTACGCAATCCACATGTGGGTCAGGAGGAGGTTTGGGTGGGTCAATAGAAGGCTAGGAGCATTAGGAAGTACTCATAAAGCACACCTAATTGTCAATAGATCAAATCTATTTTTTGGGAAGCTAATATAGCTTGCTCTTCTGTGACAACTCTAAACATGGACACATATGACGTCGTAAGGATAAAATGAACTATCTATGCAATATCTCATCAAGAAGCTTGGTTCTTACCAACCTCTTATGATGATGCCACTTGTGAATATGATCAAAAATCAACGTGGCATCATCTTGTTTAAAATTTGATGAGAGATCGAAATCGATATCCTACCTTGTAGGAAATTAAAAGTGTGTCAAGAAGGTTTGAGCTAAGGATGAAAAATCACTGTAGGATGTTATGACCAATTCGATGTACCATTTGGTAGCATCCCTAGTCAAAGTCCGTTGGAACAAGCAAAGCTTAATAAAATTTTCCACTAAATAGTTGCATGAACACCATAGGTGATACGTGGTGATATGAGTGGATGAATTCTCTACATGTTTTCTGTCAAATTTGTGGATATCAGAAGGCAATCTCACAGACATAGGTGGCCACCAAGCATCATGTCTAATGGGGTCATTGGTCAACTTAGCCAAATCTGGTAAATCATGAGAAGATAAAAATGGATTATGAAGTTGACTGAATGGGTCATAACCAGGAGAACTACCCGACAAACCTTGAGGTCACCCCATATAAGGATTGTGATGTAATGATTGTTGGCTCTACTAAGGGTTCATCCCAACATATAAAGCATGTGGGCCAACATGAATGTTAAAAGCATTTTACCCCCCAAGGTAAGTTCGCCTAGAAGAAATGGACCCCCAAGAGCATGACTACTAACATGGTTGTACCAAGGAGGAAAGGACTCACTGTCCTGAGCGGTAGCACAACCATAATGAGGATAAATCATAGAAGTGACATTACTAAAATCATGGTTTCCCCTACTTAAACTAGCCACTCCAAGACAATGAACTGTACGAAGCTTGTGACATATTTTAAGCAATGTTTCCCCTAGGCTAGTTAAGAGCAACATATGATCCCCCCCACACATTTCTGGAAGTTCCCATGCCTAATTGAGGAACATGAATCATGGGTTGAGAAAAGTTGGGAGAAAAGACCCCAGACCCTACTATATGACTAGGATTACAATCTTGGTTGGCGTAGATGATACAGTAGGCATGGATATGTAAGGGAAATTTATGGGAGCCATATATGAAACTGTTGGAATGCCCCAAGCATATATGAGAGGCGTAGAAGAAGGAGTAGGTGCATCTACACTGGGTGGTGGCAATGATGACATAACAACATAAATTGTTGATGCAGAAGGTAAACATGAATCAGAATCTCCCATAGGATAGGATATTGACAAGGGAATGTAAGTATAGGTAGGTGTATAATCGTCTGGGTTTAGCCAAAATAACTCAAGTCCTAGAGGATCGGTCAATGGTAGATTAGCAGGAGAAGCCAAGTCATCTTCCGATGTTTCAATAGAAATCATATCACTACTAGAAGGATTAGGTATAGATTCCACAACTATAGGTTGGTCAGGGTCTTGAGAATCGATAGGAACTCTCTATGTAGGAGTAGAAATTCCACCTCATTCATGAGGCAAATTGTGAATACGAATTGATTGATGGAGATGAAATTTATCCATGGTGAAAAATTATAAATTAATGCAATTATGTTAGTGCAAACACCCTAAGGCTAATACTATTGACTGGGACCAAACAAAACACACTAGAAACGTCCTAAGAGATAGTCACATGCAAACCAAATACAAAGAAGCTGGAAGTGGGAGAATTATACTAGTGACTTGCTTCCTGACCCTTTTAGCTATGAACTCATTGCAAGTTCCCTTATTAGCCATGGGGCACCCCCCAAGAGGAATGAGAGAGTATGACTAATATTCGTCCTATGTATAGAGAAGGCAAACCCGACCCTCCACCTACATAATAAAACTAGAAAGATAGGCCACTAAGGTTATGTTGAAGGCTCGAAACTCTCTTTTTACAACATTATAAGGGATACCACCAAATCGGGAACTTAGAGTAGTTCCTTTTCCGTTAAAATGGTGGTTCTAACCCATTAAACTAGGTCCATTTACCCTCTCTATATCTCTATTGGCTTAAAATATGACTTTCTCCTACCAATAGAGAAGTGACATCATATCAGTCCTCTTGCTGATCAAGTAAGAAAGTGATCTTTAAGCTAATTTGGGGCTTATCCAAGCCACAACTAAAGTTTTCCTCTTTGAGAGAGGACATGTAGAATAAAGAAAGTAGAACTAAATATAAAGTATAATCTAAGATGCATCTAATCCTAGGCCTATCTCGATTGGAGGAATGATTATTCCTTCTCTCAATCAAGAGCAAGCTAAAAGGATGGGAAAAGAAGCATGTAGGAATTGAAATAAAATGAAGGAACTAGACTAGGGAAATAGTTCACAAGATCTAATCCTTGTCAAAATAATTATGAACAACTAAATTCCAAATAAGTAGTTACTAGAAACTTAACTATAAATAATTCAAACTCCTAATAAAACATATGCATAAGAACAAGAAATTCATGTCATAATATTGAAATGGTTCAAATAAAATGGCATGTAGAAAAGAAGGAAATTTATATCATTAAACTATTAGATAACTAGCCATTCTAAAGAAATAAAAATGTGTTCTTATACAATTCTTAGTTTTCAATGAAACATTTCTGATTAATATCACAAGATAAATTGATCATAATTTTAAATGAGCTAATAATTAACATTTCACAATAACGCTAAAGCCAACTAAAATACTAATACAACATGAATGAAATTGAAAGCTGAAGAACTAATTTTAATAATTGATGCAAATAGTAGTGCTATGCATACACTTATAGAAATAAATTTTATTACAGAATTGAGACAGGTTACATGAGCCCCAAAAGACTATAGTAGTGTAGATCCCCTATAGCCATCAAATCTATATTTGTCTGTAAAGAAGACTTAAACCTCACTACAATAGTGCACATGAGACCTGAAATCCCTCTACAAATAGGTTACAAGCCCAAGCATTACTCCACTTCTCTTCCTCCCAGATTCGAATCCCCCTATTCTTATTCTAACTATGCCTATCAATTCTTATCATGCAATTCTAATCATAACACCCCCCACCCTCCCGGCAAAAATGACTTATACAATCTGCGAAGAGATTATTTATACAAAGTTTGAGGAGAAATTGTGAAAATATCATCATCTCCACGTATATCTCCACAACCAAGTAATCAAATCGGGTCGTTATTTCTTCTGTTGAATCACATGCAAAATGTTGATCACCTCTATTGATAAAGTGCCCAATTTAGCATGTTTTTGAGTTTGATTTGTTTTCTGTTGACCACTATTGAGAAAATTGCTAGACAGGCTTGTGCTCTTCACGGTATTAGTCTTTGTTTAAGCTTTTTCTCTGACTTACTCTTTGGATCTCAGCACATGGTTGAGTGGTTGTTGAACAAATGATCTATTTGAATAAGCCCTGAAGTTTTCCTGTAACAGAGAAATCAAAATTAGCCATGACAAAAATTCAATACACATATGACTCAATACCTTTTAGTTTTTAATAAAGTGGCTATAACAGTGGCCAGAGGATGATACGTGGCAAAAGCTAGGTGGTATCGGAGATTTGATATCGACAGTTTTAAAGTTTCTTCCATTTAAAAGTCCCGATATAGGAGGATGCAAAATTGTATTAAATCTCATTAAACCCGAAACTAATATATATCACAGATTTTCTATTGATAAACAACGACCCCCTAGAGGTGACAAGTGGCAAGAGTAGAGTGGTATCAAAGAATGGTTCGTCACAACTTTTAAAATGAGACAACACAAAATACCTGCAATATTGGGTAGCTTCGATATGAAACTGATGTGAAACCATAATGAATTTGTTTTAATAATTATATCATATCCATTATATCAAAGATTTGTTTTGGCGATGTTATATTGAAGGTTTCATTCAAAATTTCTGATTAGATAGGTGAACACAATATTTTGATTAATCAATGTTAATACGCATATCGGGTCCAAATACCAGAGCGAAGAGTATGTCAGATATTGGAGGTCAGAGGAAAATGGTTATCGAAAGTCGAACATCAGAGGCGCATGAATATCGACAAATCGAAGTGGAGGCCTTTATTGCATATCGACGATTGGAGTAATGGTTCTAGGCCAAATCCTATGATATAAGTACGAAACCAGGACTAAGATTTACAACAGTTGAAAACCATTTCGGATCCGGATATTCAATGAAGGTAGAGATGATGACAGGTGGCGGGAGAATATGCATATCGGAGGTCAGAGGCATTGAATAATTGGAAGTAAATTTTTTTTAATAGTGTCAAAAAACAAAAAGGTCTATCTAGTATTCCTCCAATATATGCATTGTGTTTATTTGTGAACTTTGGATATATGTTATATTAAGCCTTTCTACTGCATTCAATGGTTTAGACTTTGGATATTTGTTTATTATTATAAAGAGCCAATGTCATATATATCAGATTTTTGGTATCAGAGAATTCCAAAAGAGTTCCTCTGATGTCATAACTCTGAAAACTATGATATAATTCTATCATAAAAAGGTTTCTCCGACCAATAAACTACAACCACTTTATAATGAAAATCTTGGTCTCGTGGGCTAGAAATAATCAACATTTATTGAAATTGATTAGGCCAAGGTAGTGAAAATGTTCGATCATCGACTAGGCAACATTTTCCAACCAAATGTCCAAATGATATCAAACGAGTTATGATAGGAAGATAAGAACAAAACAAACTCATTTAGGTAATCCAAACTCTTAAAATCAAATAGTAATATGACCAACCATCCAATTAAAGGGTCCCCATAATGAGAATTAAATGAACAATGTGGGAGTTGTGTTTTTATCACAACAATAGTGACACACTAGGAAGAACTTTTATTGTTGGTTTATTATTAAGGAAATCCCAAAAAGGAAAAGGAGCAATTCTGGATAAAATCAAAATGCTAAGATTCAGACTCTATGAAATTCCTGAAAAAGTAAAAACATAGCTTAATCATTTTGAACATCCTTTATAATGATCATAAGAGCAAGACCATGTTTACAACAACCGTTAATTAATGATAGCATAAACTAAAGAACAAAATTTTATGATTATGTTTATTAAGAAAGATGAACTATCATTGTTACAGGTAGAGCCATTGCTGCCAGCAGGCATCCATATCCTCGACAGGGTTACCTTTTTAACCCAAGGGAATGTCAGTATCCCATCTACTATTTAGTATTTCAGAGAAGATATATTTCATTAATAACTTTGAAAACCATTGTCCTGGCTTGGTGATTAGATATTGACAATTCCATTCACAAGTGTTGGTTGCATGGGGCCTGACCCAGGTTTAGCATTAGTTAGCCAAAAAAATCCCTACACTACTGGCCCTTTCGGCATCAGTCTGTGGAGCGTAGACCGAAGTCTCACCCGAATTAGTATGGGGGGATGTTGGAACCAAGTTTCCGCACCCTAAGATGGTCGTGATGTTGGTTTATTCCTTCTATTCCTGCTTCTGTGGAGGTCATTAAATTCTAGGGCTTTATATGTCTAGCCCTTTATTCCTCCCTTCGGTACCTCTGCGAAGGGGTATGATTGACCTTTCCATAGCCCTAACCTGCGGCTCAAGTACTTTTGCGTTGCTAGGGTAGGGTATCACACAGATTCCCAAACTAGCTTAAGTGTGTTACTTATCTTATTAAACAATCACTGTTAGTGCCGTGTAAACAGATATCCTTACTTGCGTTCAATTATCCAATGTAATTACATACATTTGCACATCACATAAGCATTATAAATGAAATTCATACACAATATGACAAGATGTATTAACCAAAAACAAAGCCACATAATTAGTAAAATGCTTCTCTTTATTGATATCTTCAGATGATTACAGACTCTATCCACCCCGCAAACACAACTGCAGGGGTCCGTGCACTCAGTTGCGGACTTCCACCCTAGGCCTCTACACGCTCAGTTGCGGACTTCCACCCTAGGCCTCTACACACTTAGTTGCAGATCCTCTACCTACACTAACAACCGAAACTTAGACTTCTCTCCTTATCGCTCAAGACTTCTTACTTCTTCTACAACTTATTACTACTTAGAGCTTACTTACTTAGCTCTTTTTATACAATCCCATGGTCCGCAGACCAATGGTAGATCTTTACAACCGACATTACACTTTACAAAATAATGGCAGACAACCATTTATGACTCATGACACCTTCATGTTCGGCAACCACAAAATTCAGAGACTTTACAATTTTATTACAAAACTTGCCCCAAAACATGGGCTTTTAGCCCCAAAACTGTCCTCGGGGGATCCTGTCCCCAAAAGCCCCCCAACACCAACATCGTGATTCACCCTCGAGTCACTTGGCAGGCGCGGAGATCTTAGAGCGAAGACCTCCCAGCTCGACTTGTATGACCGCAACCTTCGCAGTGCATTTTGCGGCCTCCTGCTTTGCGTCTTCAACCATCTGCTTGGTCACAACTTCTAAACTGTCGGCCTCAAGATTTTATTGAGTTGCTTGCAGAGTCACATGCTTTCCTTCAATAGAGGTTGTGACAGTGTAAGCCTCATCTAGCTAGGGCTTCAGTCGTGCTTTCAACACTGCTTCCCTTTTCTACGTTGCATCCACCTGTTCTTTCAGTTGCTTGGCCTCCTGTAGCTTTGCCAGTCTTTGTGTGAGCGCGATGGTTCATGTTGTGCCTTTGACCACATCATAGCGCTGATGTATCTTGCACGCTTCTGTCTCCAGTCATTGTACATTAGGGTCCTCCTACAAGCTAATCAGAACCTCGAACGACTGCTCAAAAAGTTATGTGTAGTCTGCTACTGCACCGTCAACCACCGTTATTGCCTCTGTGACAGTGGTTGCACGCTGCTCTTTTACTTCTGGTGGAATTGAAGGCTGGGCCCTCAACTATAACTTGGTGATCTGCAGGTTCAACTCTAGCTGAACCCGTGCCATATCTTTACGAGCATCATGCACCCCTGTAGCCAGCTTGTGGATGCACACCTCGATTGGTTTTTTCTCAAGAATGGCAAACTATGGGACCATTAAGAATGCATCCTCCATGACCTAAAGTATACACTTATTTTGGTTAGTTTCCTCGGTCCTGGCGACGAAGGAAGAGTCCCACTGTAGTGTCATCTACTCATTGTTAACCTGCTTCTCACTGATCACCTGTAGAGCGCAGTGCTCATGGGACCTTAACTATGCAGTCACTCCATCCTACAAGAGGTGGAGTGCCTTGACAAGGAGCACTGCAAAATTCAACTCTACTCCCTTGAGGACACTGACAGCGAGCTTGTCAGCTTCATTCTCCATGGTCAGTGCTCCATCAGGCAACACTATTGAATTGTAGGCTTTCGCCTGTAGCATCGCGACAGCTTCTGAAGTGCCGATAGCAAGGCTAGTGGACACCGTGCCAGTCTGTGATGCACGGGTCTGGAGCTCTTGCAGAACTCTCTAGATAACTCCCAATACTAGTTGCAGCTGCTGCTCAAACTGTTGTATGGCCTCTGCGGTGACATCTCACACCGTATCACCAATGTTGTGAAATTCGCCCTCGATGAGGGTGATTGGGTCCAACGATGTCTTAGTGGCCTTGGACTTCTTCCTCGACCCTCCTTTCTCTTGCTCCCTTGGACGTTTGATGCACGTGGACGTCACCTGAGGGTCCGCACCATGTTGCTCTCTCTGCTCATCCATCTCTTCCTCTATCTCGGGTGAAGGTGACCTTGCGCCTTTGTCAGAGCCCCGCTCTGTTCCACCTGTTTGCTTCTTCGTCTGTTGAGCGGTATTGTGCTTTGCCTCGGAATTGTCAATGGACTCCTTTCCCTTTTCGGCCAGTTGGGTCATCTTGAGCTTGGCCTCATCCTTCTTGTGCCATGCAACAGACTTTCTCCCTCCCAGTACCAAGTCTATTGTAGCGTGCCATTTTGCTGGCCGACGATCAAATACTGCATCAATGGCATCATCCATTTCTAGGTAAGGCAAGTCATACCATGTCTGCACAGGGTTGTTCACACCTTGATGGACACATGGTGAAAATCTACTTTAAACTCCACGTAGCCCTATAGGTTGGCAAACACCGTAGGTGACAACCATGGTTTGCGATTGATGGCCATGCAGATGTTCATCTCCATCAAGATCTAGAATATCTTGCTGTCCTTGATGCACTATGCATCCTTGGTTGCCCAAAACAAAGTGTACTTCACTGCTTCTGGTAGGTCTAGTGTGACCGAAGGGAATTGGCTGTCCTCTGGCAGTTCCCATGCTACTAACACAATAGAAAACAAGAGCCACGTGTAGTGGAATTTCTTGTTGAGCTCCTGTGCCTCGTGAAATCTCGCAAGGAACTCACCACAGAGATAGTCCGTCCAATTGAACTGAACACCTTCAGCGCATTAGGCTACTAGCGCAATGACATGCGTCGGCACCTCATCAGCGTGACACTTCCTCATCACCTTCCCTGCTAAAATTTGCATAGCCACCTTTACAGTAGGGTCACAGATGCTGGATATCGCATATCCACACGGCTTCTTTACCAGCTTAAACTTCTCTGTCATGGCCTCCGCGAGGGCCTGCTCACCACCTTTTCCACCAAATATCATGCCCGATTTTCTCCTATGTAGGGAAACCATGTGATCTTATGGATCAATCTGTTAGTGATGGGTATTGGCTCTTCCAGCCACAGACACCCATCATGCACCAAGCATAGCAGCTGCTTGATGATCAAGACTATAATCGGGGTGCGATTGTAGTGCGACACCCATAGGAGGTTGAGCAAACCTACCTTGTCTACTCCTCTGAGCCACCTCCGCGGCAACAATACGGTCATTCTTGTGGTTGTATCGATAATGCGGCACATTAGTTGCTTGGTCACCAAGTGTGGGAACTTCTAATGGTCAACCAAGTCCCAATCTTCAAGTTTTAATAGAGGAACCCGCCCCAAGCGTGGTCCTTCAAAAATAATTTTATCTCGCAGTAGAGGGGTTTGCAAGGGGACCTTGCTCTCATCGATATATTTTGGTACCTTTGTCTTGCCTTTGCATGGAGGGACGTACTCCGGAAACCGAGTGATAGGGTTAGCACCATGGGCTTCAACTTCCTCCATGTCTTTTCCCACATCCTCATCATCCATCGAGATGTCTTTGATTTTTTCCTCCTTCGGCTCCACATTGATGGCTTTTCCCTTTTCCTGTGCGGTGGGCTTGTCCTTCAATGGGTTTTTTCTCGATCATGCACACAGAAATATTGCAGGCTGCTTGCCCTTCTTATCCTTGGTGCTCTCCTTGGTTGGGGTGGGCTTTGGTCTCGGTATCCTTGGTGATTTGGGGATTTCCGCTAATACTTCGACAACCTCTGGAGCATCTTTTCTGGCCTCCATAACAATTTCCAGCATATCCTGCTCGGTTCTCACTACTTCAGTGTCCATAGCTATGGCAGGTGTCAACATAACACTAAGAAGCAATGCTTGTGACGTCTCTAGTAAGTTCTAAAACGCTGAACGCGCTATCAAAGCCTGGAAGAAGTCTCAGTTCATGTGCGCTTGAGAGCTTAACAACTCAATTCTCAAAATTCCAAGTGTTTTTGCTGGGTAGCCACCTATAATTTATAGGGTATTTTGAATTCAAATCCAACCGTTCCTCCCCAAATTCAGTTCATTAATGCTGGATTGGCGGTAGATTTTCAAGGATTTTACCCATAAATTTTGTCTTAAATGTCGGCCACCCGCTCCATTTTGCAACATTTCTACTGTCAAATCATGAACAATGAATTTAATGGTCACTTTCGGTTCGACCTATGCGATTTATCCCTAGGTGGCACAGCTCCCTTCATGCCACTGTGAATCTTGTTACACTTCCTCGCTTCACACAATCCTCCAATCGCGCAAATCCCCACCCGGGGCAATGTAGTTTATAGTCCCACGCCTCCTTTCATCTTCCTGGAGTGCTAAGACTATTCAACCTTCATATAGTCACATTTCCGGACCACCAGTGTATGGCTTCAATCGACTGCCATTCACCTTTCCTGGGAAGGGATCTCCATTCAATTTGACCAGCTGAACTGCTCCTCCGTCGGTAATCTCTTTAATGAAATAGTGCCCTAACTAGTGCATTCTAAATTTCCTTGGAAATTTATCAAACTTGTTGTCATATAACAAAACCAGGTCGTTTACCCTAAAGGTGCGCAACTTAATGTGTCGATCATGCCATGCTTTCTCACCCTGCTTTTGGACCTGTTGGTGAAATCCAGCTAGAAATCTTTCTTCCTCAAGCTCAGCCAGCTGCGTGAGCATCCCTTCCAGGGCTTCGTGATCCGTCATACTTGTGAGTGCCACTATGTGCAGACTAGGTACAATGTATTCCATGGGCTCTGCTTCAACACCATATACAAGCCTAAAGGGTGTTTGTCTAGTCAACATTTTGCATGTCGTCTGATAGGCCCATAGTACTGCAGGTATATGCAAGTCCCAATCACTTCGCTGAGTGTTGAAAGCATTGGTCAGCATGTTTTCTAGCACTTTATTAAATGCTTCCACTGTCCCGTTAGCCTGCCGGTGATAAGGCGTGCTCTTTTGCCGATATACCTGAAATTCCTCTGTCACCGCGCTGATCGTCTCGTTCAGAAAGTGCGTATCGTGATCACTCATCAGAATCTTTGGACACCCAAATCACATCATTACATACTCAAAGAGGAACTTTTTAGTCATTGCGCCTGTACAATCCTTTATAGGTTGTGCCTCTACCCATCAAGTCAAATACTCTCTCGCGGTGATAATGTACCTTGCTCCCTTCTTCTTCCCTTGGGGTTGAATGGGTCCCACAAAATCTATTGGCCATTTCTCAAAGAGTTGTAACATCATCTATGGATTTAGAGACAACTCATCTCTCCACGATGGCCTGCCAGTCCTTTGACACACATCACACGCTTTGCATTAAGTGTTTGAATCTTGATGGAGGGTTGGCCATCACAACCCTACACATAGAATCTTCTACGCGGTTGCTCTTCCTACATAATGCCCTCCCGCAGCACACCCATGGGTGTCCATGAGGGGCCTGCTCCTTTTAGACTCTAGTACATATCATTGCAATATTTCATTACACCCCATTTTGTATAGATGCCCAACAATGACAGAAAAATTGGTCGCGCGCGCCACTAACTCCTTCTACTGGATGGTGTAACCTTCCGACGCAGTTCCTGTCGTTAAGAAGTGTATGATATCTTAAAAATGACCATCTGTGATGCACATTGCAAATAGCTGCATGTTAAGCAACCCCTCCTCCAAATTAGTGGGATCTTCCCCTGTTTCGATGCACGACATATGGTTTTGTTCCACGTTCAGTCATCCCGGTTTCACAATAAATTGAAAATCATACTCTTGGAACAATAACAACCACCTGCAGATTCTCCCCCCCAACACAAGCTTATTGACCAAGCGTTTTAACGCGGAAAGATCCGTATATATCTTAAAATGGCCACCTAGTAAATAGTGTCTAAATTTTTGGAGCGTGTATACCATGGCTAACCCTTCACGCATGATGGTGGAATAGTGCTTCTCTACCTTGGATAACCATTTACTTGCGAACGCTATAAGATGGTCCAAGTCTCCCTCCTCTGCTAGCTTGTGTTAGTACTATTCCTAGCGCTATACATGAGTCCCAAGGAAAATTTTAAGGATGGAAAATTTTCTTGAAGTTTAGAAACATTGGCGAATCTCACTAATCCCTAATATGCAAACAATAAAATTTTCAATGATATATTTGTAAAATTATTCAAATTTATAATGATTTATCATATAGCCACTATATAATGTTGGTGATTTTTAAGGTAAAATAATTTTATATTCTAAAATTTGGGCGAATCATCTTTTATAAAAATTGGAAATTGACGAATCGTTTTTCGGAAAAATCATGGAAAATTAGCCCATTGGGCGAACATTAGCCCCTAAAATTTTCCATGGCCATTGGACTCCTAATACAACATCAGCAACTCCCATTGGAATGGAGAGCATTGGGCTAGTCAATACATATTCTCCCATGGATAGCTTGACATTATGGCACTTTCCAGAGCAATTTATTGTTCCTCCATTTGCAAACATCACTTGACACTCTGGTGCTGGATATAAGAAGCAGTTCAATTCTTTTGCTACCTTACAATGAATAAAATTGTGAGTACTTCCTGACTCAATCAACACGATTACCTTTTTCTTCTTGATTTTTCCTTCTATCTTGATGGTTTGAGGAGTGGTAATTCCCGCTAATGCATTACAAGATATGGTCGAATTCATTTGTTCTTCATCTGGGCTTTGTTCCTGGACTATATCCTCTTCTTTTGACATTTCTTGCTCCTTTCCTTCTTCCTCTTCACAATCTATGTAGAATAATTTCTTCTCAACACACTTATGACCTTTATTGTATTTGCTATCACAACTGTAAAAAATCCCTTTCGCTCTTTTTTCTTCCAATTGTTGTGGTATCAACCTTATAGGTTGTGGAAG